>VCCN01003539.1:2421264-2437647 GCA_006491835.1 Architeuthis dux | reverse complement strand
ATCATGTTTTTCTATGAATGTGTAGCAGCCGCTTTCCTATGAATAGTTTTATTATACGAAAATATGGATTTGAGTATTGGGCTGGTTTTATCACTTCGATAAAACGAGCCCGAAATCATCTCAAATATAGGCCCAGAAGAACTATTTTATTTCTAACACAGTTTGCGGCTAATAGCCTTAAAACACATTCTGCTAGAAATACTACTTCTATGCCGGCTTCGCTCTTCTTGTCACTTCTCCTTTTTACCTTCACGGATTCCTTGTCATGATCACAATATACAATGGTGCAAATATCACCCTATATTTTCGATGCGACTAAAATCGACCTGTATCAAGACAGGATCAGTTTCCGTCGTAAAAATAATCGAGTGACAGGAACTAATTTCCTTACTTAACTCTTTCGCTATTCGTACGATCATTCTTTTAGAAACAACTTTTTAACAACATGTAATCTATGTACCTTTTTGTTTATTTATCTCCTGCATTTTATCTTCTTTGTCCAGTCAGACTTTATCTTATTATGTCTCACCCACGTGCTAAAGAACCCTTTTCAACATGGCCGCCTTCCATCGTCTCCAAAGATGATATCTGACATTAAAACCGGTTCAGCTAATCGGAGACCTCCATTTCAAACAAAGGAATTTTCCAGATTTGGCTTTCAGATCCCTCCGCTACTAAGAGTGAATACGATTAGCGATTAGCTACTACGGTACGGTTATTATTAGTGTGCCTATTTCTAATTCTCACTCACTCTTCCCTCGCACATTTGTATTTTTCTATTAGATAAACATTATTTCCTTTTTTTTCTCAATATAATAAATGTAAGCTTGGCTGAAAACATTAAGCGAGTATAGAATCAACAATATATGTCTCCATCACAGTTCCAAACATCCACACATTACATTTCTCGAATTATCATCTTTTTAAGCAGATTGAACTTCATATCCTTTTGAAAAAGTTCAATAATAGGGAAGACAACTCTATTATCACTACTGTGAAGAATTCCTGGATTCACTCCAAAATATTAATTCTTCTTTAGCCCAAGGCCCACCCTTCCACTAAATGTCGTTGAAATTCATTAATAACTCCCCACCCTCTTATTAAACTACCTAACCTTCTTTTCTACCCTCGCTCTTCCTACCCTCTTATTAAACTACCTAACTTTCTTTTTTACCCTATCCCTTGATACCCTCTTAATAAACTACCTAACCCTTATTTTATTACTGTAAGCGTAACATTCGAACACAGGTAGGAACAAGCAGAATAATCTGATAGATGCTATTGATCGTGAACCATGATCAAAATTGAAAGATATTGCCACAGAACTATATATATATAGTCGTGGTAGTAGTATTGTAACAAATACAAATCATATATAAGGAATCCGATATATGTTGTTGAAAATATTTAATTCGAGTGCTCGACATATGAAAAAGTTAATTTTATAATTAACACTATCATTTGGAGCTAATATTCTATATCACGTTGACCGGGCTGTAGTTACATCGGTTTTTAATTATGATGGTTTAAAATTGAACGTAGAGAAGAACCCGACCACCAGTACTTGAAGACTCATATTAATAATATAGGGGAGTCATAGATAGTCTTTAGATGTGTACAGGAAATAGGCTGTGGAGTAAAGGTCTGTAATAAAACGAAAATACTTTTGATGCACCCTATTACCTACGGTTCTCGGTCGTTTCGTCGAATGGCGTATCGCCGACACACAATCGGCCGATGGCAGTTTCATCATGCTGACGTTTCGTAGACAACCTGCTTGACAAAAATCAATTTTGCCGACTTGGCCTTTCGCCGACTGTCGTTTCGTTGAATACTTTGTTTTGTACCATTAAAGATTAATGGGTTAAATAACAACATCGGAACAACAGGATGATAAAACACATTATAACCCCGGAAATAACACTAATCGTATCGTTCATAACCATAATCTTTTAAACCTGCGAACGACCGGTAGGTCAGTTGCAAAATGGCTAGATCCGGGTAAGAATTAAGAATTCTTGTCTACAACCTTGTTGTGGCTGGCGTGGATTTGGAGAGCTGTCTGGAGATATGAGATAGACTTTCTGTCACTAAAACGCTCAGGTGTGAAGATACAAACAATAATAATGGAAAGACACAAATATTTTGACTATAAAAGGAAAGAAGGTTTTTCTAGATAATAAGTGGAACACGTCTGGTTAGTCATTCAATAGAAACCGTCAAGTAACCAACGTCTTTTGGTAGCATGGGTGATCAATGAATAAGTTACCTCTTGTTGGGTCACTAAAAAAAGCAAAAGGCCGTTTTTCTAGATATAATAAGGAGTAATTGTTTTAATTTCCAACCTTCTATCTCCATTAGTGCAACATGTGCACGTGACACATACATAGATAGCCAGTCAGTCAGCCAGCCAGATCCACTTAAAAACTGAAAAAACCTATGTTGACAGTTTTGGTGACAGTTTTAATTGGCGGTTTCTATTTGCAGGATGGCAAATAAAATTTGTTTTAAAATCAACTAACCTTCACGTAGGGTCTGATTTTGAACAGGAGCTGCAAATAAAAGAAAAGGGAGATAAAGTACGTCGGATAAATGAGCGAATGTCAAACTCCAGTCCAACACTGGAGTTGACTTCCCCCGTAACAACAACAAGAAGAACAAGAACAATACTCACCTAATTCAGTAGAGTAAACTCTTCACGGTTCGTCTATTATGTTACGTTAAGCCAAATCGATATATAAGATTGGCATTTCCATACCGTGATTTGAAGACGGCTCTCTAACCAACTGAGCCAAACTTACAAGTCTTGCATATCTATGCAAATTTATGTAACAAATACTTCAGGGCTTATTTCAATCTAATAAATACATCTTCTTCTCTAATAATGAACAGTGTGATTTTCTTGGTTCGCTGCTCGTAACACTGGACTCTTACATTCTTCTACTCTAATAATGAACAGTGTGATTTCCTTGGTTCACTGGTCGTAACACTGGACTCTTACAATCTTCTACTCTAATAATGAACAGTGTGATTTCCTTGGTTCGCTGGTCGTAACACTGGACACTTCCAATCATCTACTCTGATAATGAAAAGTGTGATTTTCTTGGTTCGCTGGTCGTAACATTGGACTCTTCCAATCTTCTGCTCTGATAATGAACAGTGTGATTTTCTTGGTTCGGCGGTTGTAACACTAGACTTTTCCAATCTTCTACTCTAATAATGAACATTGTGATTTTCTTGGTTCGCTGTCCGTAACACCGTAACAACTATGCCCTCTCACGGTAAACGAATTCAGTATTTCTTTCAGTAAAAAACAAAGAAATCTCCATCCAGATATATCCGTGAATTTTTCCATTAACAAGTAGATCATATGTAGAAGAAAAAATGCTTCAGGACACACGTCTTATATCTAAAATTATAGATCTAAATTTAGAGCTAAAATATCTAAATTGGCAACACAAAGAGAAGTGACCGAAATACTTTTCCATCCGTCGTACGATACTACGGCTTCGTACGACGGACGGATAATTATTTTACATGACTATTATGGCAGGTTGTTCAACACACCATATAGTCCGGCCGCTTCGAAACGTGCACCTTTGGAACTACTGTCTAGTAAAAGTAAAATATTTTTTTAAAAGACTACTTACTAGGGTCAACCCAACTTGGTCCAAAATATCCTGGTTTGGATCTATTGATACAGGTTCCAAGTTCGAAATGACATAGATTGTCCTTGCAATGAGAACAATGGTTTTCACATTGATATCCATACGTGCCATCTGGACACTCTGTCAAAGGAGAAATAAACAGTTAAAATCATTAACTCTTGAATTCATATTAGGGAATTAAATGTTCTGGTTAAATGTTAGTTCCCTGGCAGCAAATAAGCGATCATTTCTAGTATTTTAATCACCTGCGTTATCATATAAAAATAAATGATGAATAACCGCCACCCATATATGCTGTGTTGGTGGTGATCAATTAAAAAGTTGGAAAAAGGGGTGATCAATGAATAAGTTATTTCATTCGCCTTTTGTTGGGCACTTCAAATTTTCAAAAAACAAGCATGAACCCTGCTGGACACAAACTAAGGGACCAATTTAAGCATAAACTTACATTGAAAATTGAACCCACCCATAAATGGGGGTAATTTTAAACAACACAAAAGATTTTACCTACTCGCTGAGTGTTTTTCTTATTTCAATTCACCAAAGAGTTGAATTGTTTTTAAAAATGCTATTCATTGAAGAGTTCTACATCAATTTCAAGTGGTTCATGTATCTAAGAGCCAATGGGCATTGGGGTAGGTTGGGTTCAAATAAAAACATGGACAATGGAAAAATCACTTCTCAGGATGTAAGAATATGAAAGGTTTGCCCTTCATTAATTTAGAACCTACAACTACTTATCATTTAGTAGTCGCTGAGATTTCACATCAATATTATCTGGCGACACTCGCTGGAGATCAAGTGATAGCACGTTTCCTCAATACTCTAGGAATGTTGTATTCTAATTAATCGCCGCTACCCACAACACTGGTTTATTGCTAGGTTTAGGTTAGTCGTGTGTTCTGACATTTATATGTATCTATGTATCTATCTATGTATCCGGACTTCGCACGACCCTAACCGTTCATAGTAGAAACTTGAGATTTTGTACACTTCAATGAGATGGGGAAATGTTTTTTGTTTGTTTTTTGAAAATTCCCCCTAAATAGGTTTTGAGTGTGGGGTTCAATATGCAATGCAAGTTTATACTTAATTTGTCACTAGTTTCTTTTTAAATTCAGGCCCTTTTTAGTACTCACAGCCCAACAAAAGGCGAGAGAAGTAATTTATTCATTAATCACCCCTTTTTCCAACTTGTTAACTTATCACCCCCAACACAGCACATATGTGTGGCGGTGATTCATGATTTCCCTTGGAATGCTAGTTATCCTTCTTATTTCGGTAGTATCTGTTGGATTTCACTGGAGATCAAAAATAGAAAGACCAGGATGAAGTGGTAATAACAGTAGCAACAACTGTCTAGGAATACTTGAAGCGGATGTAACGAAATAGACCCAGATCATGTTACCGGTAGCCGTTGCTGGCCAGAGTTGAATTTGTGTTAAACTGCCTACGTGACCAAACTAGAGGATCGGGTTACCAAAAAACCGTTGAAGATTTAAAAAGAGGGAGGAGCGTATGACCATCAGCAGGTATAAAGGCTAGATAGAAACAGAAGGGAGGCAGTTGGGGTCGGGAGGCAGTTGGGGGTCGAGGGCCTGAGACGGCGTCCCTGCCCGCCAGGGAGGCTGGGGTGAAAGCCTGTTAGAAGCAGTGACCAGTGGGAAATTTGAATCCGTAGTAGTAGCAGCAGCCCTGAAAAGTGACCAACTCTTTTAGACAACGACATGCAACAGAATTTCCGTACCTCAACGAAATCCGCAGACCATCCCAGAAATTGACCTGCGTAGTGCGGAAATAAAACCTCATATTTAAATTTGAAGATCCGTGGATTTTGTCGTCTTTTCTCTCCACACACGTGGGGGTGTTTTTTGTCCGAAAATGAATTTCCCTCCATAGAAAGATCGGCTCCCATCAGCAGACCCGGACAGAGAGACGACATCATCATCATCATCGCAGTCCGCAGCCCGCGGAGGAAATGATCGTCTCTGTCTCTTTCTATCTCACCCTGACTTTCTCTGAAACTACTATCTCTATCTCTCTCCCTCAACATCTCTTTCCCTCACGGCGACCAGAGAAGAAGAAGTACAGATTCCCGTTATGCTACACGGATTCAATCAAGCAGAATGAAATAAAGGAAAAGGTCAGAAAAGAACTGCGTGATATTCGGTGCCCTTCCTAAACTGCACAAGAGAAGAATTGAAAAGTTTGGATCAAAGATCAAGGAAATTAATGACCATGCATCAAGGAAATTGTGCCCCTGGGAGGTGATGTTGATGTTCTGTCGATTCTGCTACCAAGGGATTTGTGGATTACGCAAGGCTCAGTAATGAAAGATTGGTTAAAGCAGCCAACAGCTGTAGTAAAGTAGATAATCAGGGAAGGGGGCTGTAATGTTTATATATATATATGTATGTTAAATCAATACGTGATGTATGTATATGTTGAATCAATAAGTAATGTATATGTTAAATCAATGGACATGCCGAAGCAAGCTCCCAGCAGCCCCCATTCCGTTGCCTGTCCCATTAAACACGGACCGGAAGTGGGAACGGGGAAGGCCCACTTCTTACCAGGCGAAGAACCCCGTCTCACGTGTTATCTTATTCCGTCTTCTTATCTTAACACGCTTAAACACGGTTACGAATCAAACGCATTCTAATCTCACACAGCTAAAACAGAAAGACTAACAAAGCGAGTAGTAGAGGCGAGTAGAGGCACTAAACACAATCAGAACATTACAAGAGCCCTATTACAGCATGGCAGAAAGACAAATTGACTTACAGGGGTTCAGCTTGTAAAACATTGATTTCCGGCTTGAATTCTGCCATGGCTGACGCGTTTACTTTAAAAGAATTATAATGGGAAAGTACCTATATATGTGTACCAAAGATTCACTTTTTCGTCGCTAAAATTCAATTGTATGGGGAGAGCGGGGCTGGTTCTATACGGGGGCAAATTGATACACTGTTATTAATTTCAATACATGATGGGAGATAGCGCCCAGCTTCTCACAATGCGCAGGCGCCAACATCCTCCATATTGTGAGAGGATGGGAGCCACATCGGACAACTCTAGTTCAAAACTAAACAAGAAAAACGTTTTGCACACCGTGAGTAAGTTTTCTTGCCTCTAGGAAAGTTTGTAGAGACCTTGTAGAAACCACAGCTCAATAAAGCTCGCTTGATTATCTGAAACGGCTGTCTTTATACTTGATTTGTGTGTAGACTTTGTTTTCCAAGATTTCGATTGTATGGCCTAAATTACGTTGGGAACTAAAATGGTCGGGCCGGGGCTAGTTGTTACACTTTGTAACAACTTGCCCCTCATAAAATATGACTGGGCAAAAGGCAAACATGAGGCATTGCAACCGTTTAGAAACACAACTATACTAACTGACACACCTGAGAAGATTAAATTACAAGAGTCACTAGAAAGAAACTTCAAAACCTGCCAAAGGATCCTGGACATTAAACAGTTTTAGAAGTCTGCTGGAAATGGGAGAAAGAGAAAGGCTACAAAAGATTGTTGGTGTCTTGCATGCGGTGAAAACTCTGCCCAGGGATGGGTGCAGTGTATTAACTGTAGAGATCGGGCCCATGTGGAATGTACAGATGGGGGAGACTCTTTATGCCACCTCTGTGAATGAGTGAATTCTTTTTTGTTCAATGTTCATGATAAACATTATAAACTTTTAACAGAAGAAATTGTTTTGAAGTTATTTTGTGAAGCTTCTGAATGGGTAGCAAATATAGTGACATTGTAAATCGCCCTATGTAAGTAGTCTTACATAGGTTGTATACAGTTACCTTGACCGATAATTTCTGTTACAACTCGTAAATGAAGCAATGAATAATCTTTCTGTTTGGTGTTTATGAAAATAAACCTAATGACCTACTCACAGCAGAAATGTCTTCAAGTTACCTTTTGTAGTTTTTCATAGAAAGGCAAAAATAGTAAAATCGTAACAACTAGCCCCGCTCTCACCTACAGTGTTTTAGCATTTATTTTCCCCAAAGAGGGGACGTAACCTAATTAATGATGATATAGTTGCGTCCCTTGCTTAATATTTGCTGGTTACCAGCTCTGTCAGTGAAAATAGGAAGTAGGCAACAGTGCAACTGAGGAGTGGGCAGAACAACAAGGTAATTGAAAATAGGGATCATTGGCGGCTCCAAGAAGATTGCTAAAAATAATGAGGATAGTTTTTACTCAAATGAAATTGAATATAGTAGTCTGCAGGTAATTTGACTCGTTTTGTACAGAATTGTGAAAGTTTTTAAAAAAGAAATCATATTTCCTATAGTTTTGAGAAGGGTCATTATTGACAGAGAACGATGTTGGAAGCAGAGAAAAATCAAAGAGGCAGCTGTTCAAGGATTAGCCGACTAAATGCATGAGCCAGATAAGTGCGGATTTCAACCCGATGTGGCTTCCACTTCTCAACAAACCTAAACTCGACAAGACAAATACACAGAAACACCCGGGCCATGTGCTATAAGGGTGTTCCCCATTAAATATAACTTCTGTTTAACCCATCACACGCGCATTTTACACCTGAAGAAGGCCGAAGAATGAATCGGCCGAAACGTCGTGTTTACAACACAAATAACAAGAAGGAATTCAATCGTCCGAAGAGCTGTGTCTGTCACACTTATAATATCAGTAGCAGCCATCAGCCCATCCTTCTCCCTAACCTCTTATTAAACTACCTAACTTTATGTTCTCCCCTCTCCCTCCCTACCATTTCTGTCACACATAGTATCTGTAGCAACCATCAGCTGAGATCCCTTTTTGTGGTTAGATTTTAGATTATTTTTTACATTATTCTTTAGATTTTTCTAAGATTATTTTTTAAAGTTTTCACAGGGTTTCTCAGATATGTTGCGTCCCCATAGCTCCAGCCCCCCTCCCCCCGGCAGCTGTGGGGTCTGCAGGTCCAATGCGTCGCCTCTGCATGAAGCCAAATGAATGGGTTAGGAAGAAAATCAGCATTTGAAACCTTTGCTTTTACCTGAGCTTGAACACGTATCCCTGGCAGTAAACAAGCAGCTATTTGCGCCACGGACGCGGATCATTTCTAGTATTTTAATCACCTGCGTTATCATATAAAAAGAAATGATGAATCACCGCCACCCATATATGCTGTGTTGGGGGTTATCAAATTAAAAGGTTGGGGAAAGTGGTGATCAATGAATAAGTTATTTCTCTCGCCTTTTGTTGGGCACTAAAAAATTCAAATTTTTAAAAAAACTAAGGGACCAATTTAAGCATAAACTTACATTGAAAATTGACCCTCCCCCCCCCCCCATAAAAACCTATTTCGGGGGGGGGGGAATTTTTAAAAAAAGAGATTTCCCTACTTACTGAGGGGAGTGTGTGTGCAAAGTTTCAAGTTTCTACTATGAACGGTTAGGGCTGGGCGAAGTCCGGATAAATAGATACATATAAATGTGAGAACATGTGAATAACCTAAACCCAGCAATAAACCAGTGTTGTTGGTAGCGGTGATTAACTAAACCCAGCAATAAACCAGTGCTGTGGGTAGCAGTGATTAATATAGAAACTAGTAATGCTACTTACTTTCACAAATGAACTGGTATGGAAAATACGGTTTACATTCCGTCTGAAAGTGAATTCGGCCATTGAATAAACGTAGAGCCATATAATCATTTCGAAATTCTGCCCCAGACTGAAAGTTCTCATATCCGATGTGAAAATATCTTCCTTCGCAACTTTTCCACATCTGTTTGGATGATTTATTCTGTCCGCCCAACCAGACGCCCACTAAGTTTAGGTCTGAAAAAGAAAAGAAAAAGAAAATGAATACAAACAGGTCTTGTTAGTCACTCAATCATAATTGGTCGCTTGTAATTCCAATTGATAAAGCAATTTTAAAGACCCCCCCCCATTTGCCCCCTACGCAAGGTGGGCATGTAACCGATTGGCGTCCACTGTTTGGTCAGTGGAGTGACGTGGGGATATGCGGTTCCGCCCGGGTGGGGACAGGTTGAGCAATCGGACCAATGGAATTGCAAGTTAGCACCCAAGAACTGAGGGCAGTTGCAAGGACGATGTTGAATTGAGTTTGTGTCAAAAGCCCAATCTGAGAAATGACCACTTCTCATGAAAGGAGCTGGGTTTTGAGCAGACTTAGAGACTCGACAACAGATTCGAGAGAGACACGGCAGATTAGGCAGAGAAGACCCATGTTGTTAGAAAGTGGTGGTTTGACTTGACGTGGGGCTGGCGTTGAGGATCTGAGAGTGAGGACTGAGATTACAACTTAACCAAGAATCCCTGCATAGACCATACTCTGCATTTTCTTCGCCGCTACAAACCGTCATATGACCAATGTCTTTTGGCAACGTGCCATGTTGGGGGTGATCAATTAAAAGATTGGGAAAAGGGCTGATCAATGAATAAGTTACTTGTCTCGCCTTTTGCCGGACCACTAAAAAGTCCGAATTTTCAAAAGATCGACAGGCACAAACTAACGGATCAATTTAGCATAAACTTACATTGCAAATTGAACCCACCACTATGGTGGGGGTTAAAAAAACAAGAAGTAAAAGACATAATAAGAAGAAAAAATGTAAATTTTCAGTCCTCTAGCTCCATTGGTGTGGCCTGTACATACATACATACATACATACAGAGCCAGCCAGACCAGCTTAAAAACTGGAGAAACCTATGTTGACAGTTTTAGAAACAGCATGTATTGAAAACTATTGCAAAATATTTTCAGATCAAACAGTTAAGTGATATTGTAATGAATACGATGTCGGATGACCTTAGTCACTTAGCCCGAATACTGTCTCCTTCTCAATGGATCAGGTGATGACTATGTGGTACCTAAGATAAAGGGTGGGTTACGTGTCTATGAAAAGGCGGTCATATTTGCTGAAGCCGATGGACATGAATGAAGCGGTAGGTAGGAAGGTATGTATGTGTCTTCCAGTAAATAAATGCTACCCTCATGGGCGTCCACAGCCACTTTTCTAGTGGGGCACAAAAAAGGATATATTCCCGGGCGGAGGGCACAAAAGGATATATTCGGCGAAGGCTTACTCTTTATTTCCGATTGTGCTATTATTAACACTATTAAATGGTTTGTAGGATTAATGCATTCTCTGAAAGAGCACAGACTGAGGATCAGAAAACTTTTTCTTTTTTCTTAATAGCCCAAAGGAATCAAAAGTTATACAAGAACAAAGTTTCGAAATTGGGAAGTAGTTTTAGAATTTTAATTTTGTTGTTTGTATATGGGGGAGAGGTGTAAAAATAGTACAAAAAGGAGCTGCCAATGCATCAATATATGTCCACGCAGTGCGTACGCTATACGCATAATGTACGCTATACGCATAATGTACGCTATACGCATAGCTATAATGTCAACAAACACTACCACCAAGCCAAAATGTCAAAAGAAAATAAAATGCAGTTCATAAACAGTCATAGATAAGTTTGGTGAAGATCCGAGAAGAATCCATTTTCTTTTTGAGGATTAGCTTCTCTCAACTTGTGTTTTATAAATTGTCTGCATGTCACAATGATTTGGTTCTTTGTTTAGTAATAAAAAATAGTTTACAAATTCCGGAATTTAGGGATGTCTCTTTGAATAGATTACTTATATTACAGGGCCGTCGGAACGAAATTCATATTGGGGGTCTGCGAGCGAAGCGGAATTCTTTTTTTTTTATAGTCCACATACTTTAGATCGCTGAAAAAACACCTCTATTGAGAAAGTGCACTATTTAATTGATGGATATATGATGATATTCAGCTATCTAATTGATAAAGATAATTATGAACAAAGGCTGCTTAGGGAATTTTTGAAAATAGAGCTTCAAAATCTGTCAGAAATCAATGTATCTTTCAAGTCATTTATACACCTATGAACTAGCAAAAAATAATTGAAGGGGATAATTGGTTTATTTACTCTTTCTGCAATCTTAAAACTAGCCTCTTGTAGCATTTTTCGAAAAAAATAAGGAACACATATTAGCAAATTATGGGGGGGGGCTGAAGACCGCCCCCTCCCCCGGTTCCAACGGCCCTGTATATGAATACACATATAGCCTACATGTGACAATGATGTTATTCTTTGTTTAGTATAGTAATAAAAATGATTTACAAATTCTGGAATTTTTATTTTTTGGGGATGTCTTTTTGAGTAGATTATTGTAAATGAGTAGATTAAATGAGTATTTTTCCAGGGGGGTGTAAATGCACCCCCGTACGGGTGTACTTACCTTGCATAATTATTCCAATGTAATCGTCTTCTTCTCTTGATTCGACCCAAAGAGGCTGGGCATTTAATTTACAGCATTTCTCATACTGGTCATTAAATTGAGATCCGTCTATGAAAATATAGTAGCGTTTCGGTGCAATTATACCAGGACAATCGTAGAATCTGCCGACAGGATCAAACAAACACCCTTCCGCTGAAAATACATATTTTTTTTATAATTCCTGTTAAATTATCTTAGAAATAAGAAATCTTTTTTAATAAATGCATATGGGAACAAAAACAGTGTTATATACTGGGGTAAAAGTCTTGAACTTGAAGGGGGACTCGAAAGTTGTTTGTAAAAATATGGGAACATATTTTTTATTTCTTAAGATACATTTTGTTGGCCGGAGAGTGAAGAGTGGGAGATAGATGAGGTGGGTCCGAGAGACCGTTCCCAACAGGGGAACTTGGTCTTATGCCTTCTCAGCCCTAGGCGGTCTGACTGTCTCTGCCTGGGTCTCTTGAGCTTCCTCCGTCCAGGGTGTCCGGTGTCTTTCTTTTACCAGGTTTGAACGCCCACGATTGTGTGTTCAACATCCTGTTTTTGGACACCTACGCATATACATATTTCCTAAGGTCCCCGGGCCACTTGCACCTCCGCACAAGTGTTGGCCTGGAAATGACCTCTCGTGTTAGTATATCATAATACTAGTTAATGGGGTTTACACGTTCAGATTAAAGTTTCTTATGGAACCCAGAGTCAAGTCTCACTTATCAGATGTGGATCCAGCGGGGGGGGGGACTCCTATTTCGGCTCTGGCAAAGCACGCTTAGAAAATGTCTTTAAATATCTGGATAAAGAGATTTTATAAATAAAAACCTAAATAATCCCAGATCTTATGTTTATATTTAATTCTTTAAGGGGTCAAAAAGTGAAGGGAAACTTTCCACTTTTAAGGGACAAAAGTGTAGGGAGGCTTTTCTCCCCTTTAAGAGCTCGAAAATGAAGGGAAATTTGTATTCCCCCTTTAAGGGGTAAAAGAGAAGGGAAACTGTTTTCGACCCCCTTAAGGGGTCAAAAGGTAAAGGAGGGAAACTTTAGTCCTTTTTTGACTCCCTAAATGTTTGACCCGGCGCAGACGAGTACTTCAGCTGATTTATTATATGCGTTGTCGAATTAGACAGATGGATTTTTTTTTAAAAAGATTGGACCTCCCCCCCCCCCCCCCCCGCTCAAAATCCTGGATCCGTCCCTGCGTATGGTCATTTAGCTTAGCTTAGTACCTGGCACAGGGAACAGAATATCAGTATGTCTGTTCTCCCAGAGCGAGGCCCTTCCATTGCACTTCGGTTGGGTCGTTGACCTCTGCGGTCGCCCCACGTGGGTGAATCGGGTGTGCTGGTCTAAGTGTGGGGTCTCCGTTCGTGCTCACCTCACACTGGACTGGCTTTCTAAGGAAGTATCAATCCTGGTCCTCATGGCATTTGTCTCAGTGACAGGGACTTGAGGATTCTCCCCCTTCAGGGATCCCCACCCCTCCTGCCTGCATGTTCTCGAACGTGCAGGACCCCACCCTAATCCGACCTTGTGTCAAATCTGCCGTCGTGGGGAGGCTGATAAAGAACACTTAGCTTAGCTTAAACTGACATAAGGCAACAAGTGTGAGGATTGATATGTGATACAAGCTTGATGACCACTTCCCCATGGCAGGGGAGGGGGGGTAGGTAGTCCAAGCGGGTAATAAGGCTATTAGTTTTCTTTTTTAAATCTCTATCGAATGATGTGTTCTAATTATTTTCGCTTGCTTTCTATAAGGTAACAAATACACAGCAACAGCTGTACAATTATAAAATTAAACTAATTCTTAATATAGAGCTGTCTAATTATACGCAAAATAAAAGAATTATTTGAAATGATTCTTTGTGGCAACTTAATAAATGGAAGGGAGGGGGAATACTACTAGTAATCTTATAGACAGAAGTGGGGAATGACCTGAAAAGGTTGGGAACCACTGGAATAGTCCATTCCTTGTTAACCCTAACACTACAACGAAGCATCTTCATTATGTATCAATCAATCTGACAGGCTAGGCCCTAGCGGATTATTTGAAGCAAACGTTGAACAAAATGTATTTCGTAAAGCTGTAGTGAGTGGACCCTTGACAAATAGGGAGATGGAATATGAAGACAATCTTTTCGGCAAAATGTTCGCAAATTCAAGGAATAAAGGGAAGCTACTCCCATTTGATGAATTACAACACAACTTGCAGTCTACATCTGTCCACCAATATATTAATTACAAAAGATGAGCTAATGCATTCTAAAAATACAAATAAGGCTAACAGATTACATGAATTCATTAACTGACAACAATGAATTGTTCACAGCAGATAATCTCCTCCTGATAGGGCGGAATTTCAGCGTAAGCTGCCATAAATCAGTATTATTGTACCATGATGCATCCGTATGATGCACCGACAAGATACCGTTGTGGAAACTCCGGTACCTGACGAGACTGCAGTCGTTGGTTCTTCGGGTCACAGCTAAAAATGGAAAGGTGGGTCATCTCGAAAGATAACGAGGCAATGCAAATAATGAGTGTTTTAGTAATTCGATTTATTTGTAGTTTTTAGAAACTGTCCGATAAAATGAGAAGACACAAAGCGAATTATTATTTTCTACATCTACCCCTCGCACCCCCCCCCCATTCTATCTTCGGCCAGCTCGCTTCATCGTCCCATGGTCAACTCCCGCTGATCGTAGTAGTCAAACGCCTGGTCCTAGACATTCCACGTCTACTCTGTCCGGCTTCCCTCTACTGACTGATTTCCCCCAAAAATCCAAAGGCCTCCCTTTTCCTTGGCTGATCCAATATCCCAATCCCCTGGTGACCTACTTTCCGGGGAAGACCTTTCTAAGCCTTCTGAGACACTTGTTTCTTCTATACTACACTGCCCAAAACGCTCTATCTCTATTAACCACTCCACCACTCTGCTACAGTATGAAGGAAGAAGTATGTGTGTTTTTTGTAGTAGCCACTTGGAAAAACGGGTGTCGTCTGCTTCTGTTAACCATTTACCAAGTGACGACTACAAAAAAGACACACACACTTCTTTCTGTTGAAATTTCAGCTGTCTCACTGTTACACACACACACAATGTTGAGCGAATTCATTCGCCACATATAAATGTAATTCAGTTGATCAGTTCATTAAAATCCTTGTAGCACAACTTCCCATTTGTTCTCCACTATGAAATTCTGTACATATTATGCCAAAGGCCAGACCAATTATTTGTCAAATTTAGAAAAGAACTGGTCAACATGTTCAATGACGAATAAACGGTCAAGTTCGAAATCAACTTTTTTATTTGACCTCTGAGGTAAAAGTGCATACAATAAAGGTTTTAGATCTACTTGATTACTTTAAAATGGTATATAAATGAGCTTTCTAGGTGTAAAAACAACCGAGATATTGATTTTCAAACTTTATCATTGACCTTCAAAATTTCACATTTTTGGCAAAGTTCAGAGGTCAGAACCCTTTGAGCTAGAAATGTGCCATTCAATTTGTCTCATAAAGATCTATAAGTGTGCCAAATTTGAACAATATCCGTGATGGCCAGGGTGTTATGCCTAAAACTTTGTTGATTTGACATGGAATAACTCTATTCCAGCATTTGCTCTGGTCTAAAAGGTATGGAGAATAATCGATATCATCCTTTATTCGATTATCAATGTTGTATCTGTGCAGATATTTTCAATCAGAAAGATCAATTAATTATTATTTTTAATTTCTATGACTACTTGTTTACCTTCATCTTCATATATTTAGTTGCTTTTTAGCACAACTTTTCAGTGTTGCCAACTCAAAAAATATTTTCCCGCTAGTTTGACTGCCAAAAAGCGCCAAATTTTTTTTAATTGCTAAAAGTGGCCAAAAACCACCAAAAAGACGCTAGAATGTTTTAGGCGAAAACGCGCTAATTTAGCGCTTTTTCACTGCCAAAACGAGAAACGCGCTAAATCTAACGCTAAAACGCGCTAATTTGGCAACACTGCAATTTTTACTTGTCCGATTTCGCTAAATAGCGTTGATCGGAAAATAAAGAGTGAGCCTTAGGTGGGATTCGAACCCAACATTCATTAAGGTGACGGTAAAAAGACAGTCATACAAATTTAAAATAATAATGATTTATAATGCTACAAAATATTTTTAAAATAAAAACCGAAAAAAAAATGCAAGATCAAGGTAGATAAATCTGTATTGATGTACATGAGTTACCTCCCGTAGATCAATCACAAACCTGTCTCCATGTACACTTTCGTTCTGGGCGTGACGCCGTGTAGCAATGGTTAGCAAGATAGTTTGGGTGACTACTGTATAGGGTGTCACAGAAGTAACTCCCGATTTGTCCAAAAATTAATGCCAGATCTAAAGGAACCAACTATTAAATTATTATTAAATTACTATTAAAAGCA
>VCCN01003539.1:2243786-2275386 GCA_006491835.1 Architeuthis dux | reverse complement strand
TTTCTTCTAAAAACTAACAACTTCTACGAAGATTGTTAGGGTATAACGAATTAAAAGCACAAAAAAAGTACTGGCGAAAACAAAATTGTTTATATTTTTTTTCTACTTAACGGATGTAGGTCTTTACCAAAATGTTCACAACACAAACTTGTAAAGGACCAGTCTTATCTGAAGTTCTGAGGTAAAGTGTTGTTATTTAATGAATTATTTGAAATAAAATTCTCATCTTTTTGTTTCAATCACTATTTCAGCCAGTGGGCTCTCCAACCTTCCTCAGGTCTACATTGCATCCTGTAATCTTCATTTCTTTTTTTTCAATTCCTTGAGAAATGGGACTTTTCTTGTAATGTTCAAGTAGGTTTAACCCAGTATTCTGCCCTAATTTGAAATCATACTTGAAAATTTGTCTAACTTCTTGGGTAGACACCATTGCCGTTAAGGGCTCAAAAACCTCCAATAATAACAAAGTATATCCCTATTTACATTGAATCTGAAAAAAATTCAATTACATTTGTAAATCTTTCTTTATGATGCAAAACAACAACATTTCATATGTTAAAACTTATTACAGGTAGTACGTTTAATTTGTTCCCAAATTTGTCCAGTTACATTAATTTGTGCAACAAAACCGTAACCATACTACATCAAAACCTGGACTAATCAAAACCGCACTATTCAAGGTATTGCTGTACTTCAAAACGAGTCAAATGAAGTGTAAGAAATGTAATTTCTAAAACAAGACCTGTAGAATACTAGTGGAATAATTGGTTCTCAGCTCTTAAAACAGGGGTAAGCAACTCTGGCAAATGATACAATGCTTACTTTTTAGGTTTTAAAGATTTTTGGTATATTTTTATTAGATTTAAAAGATGTCTTAATTGTGACTAAATTGAGTTCTTTGATTACTGTCATCCTTAGCTAAGTGTAAATGATATTCTAGCATGCATTATTCATGGATTTGAAGCAAAATATAACCAGATTTATTTGAATGGATAATTTCCATATTTCAAGCATTAATACACAATCCAGCCCACAGAGGTAAAAAGGTTGTACTTGTTCTAAAACAATGGTTAAACAGAGACTTACTTGGAGTCCTCGGATTCTGTAGGTGCCATCTTGTTCAGTCTTGCTCTCTTCCTGATATTTGATATCACCAGACACACTGACGGCTTCGATCACAACGCTAGGTTCAGGTTCTCCATTTAATGAACTCACTCGACCATAACAGCTGGAAATTTTAATATGAAACAAAATAAATTATTATTACTTTAAAATAACACAATAGATTGTGACCAAAATTTCTCAGAGCTACACATTACAAATTTTCTCCCCCTCCTCAAATCATTTTTGCAAAATCAGAAAACGAGACATATTTGAATTATAAATCCTTGGTGGAAAGGGGGTTAAACAAAAGGTAAAAATTTGGTTTAGGTTGGAAGAAAATTGGTTTTTTTTTCAATTTTAGGTGTTTTCAATGCAGGAGGCTAATACAGAACCGGATAGCTGACGACAGCAGTTTCACACAACAGACAGAAAGTAAGTGCCCAGTTTAGCATTAAAGTTACATTGTAAATAGAAAAAGATTTTTTTTTCTAAAAACTAACAAATTTACAAATTGTTCAAAGGTATAATGCATTTAAAGCACCTAAAATTGAAAGAAAACAAATTTTTCTCCTAAAAGAACAGCAGTGCAACCTGATCTGAAACTTTACCAAAAAAAAAAAAAAAAAATAAAAAGTTCCATGCATTGCTCCATTTTCGAACTGATCATTTTCACAACACATCAGAAAAACTTCTTTAAGGGATGCGTAACAGTGAACTGAAGATACGAGTGGGTTGAAACTTTCAGGGGTTGTTTACGCTTGCCCATTGGTCAATGTATACCATGAAGCTTGCTTGATTTTTGATCTGACCATTTTTATGATGTATGAAAAACATGTCTAGTTCAAGCGATGTGTAACTGCGAACTGAAGACGCCAGGGGATTGAAACTTTCAGGGGTTGTTTATACTTTCCTATTGGTCAATGTATAGCATGTGGGTTGTTTTACCAAGGGAAATAATCCAAACACATGCATGTGGCATGCATTCTTCACCATGAACTTCAGTTAGCATACAAGAAGATTTGGTAGCTGTTCAACTTAAAATATTTTGAATTGATGCGTTTGTTTGATTTTTGATCTGACCATTTTTACAACACATTGGAAAAACATGTCTAGTCTAGTTCAAGCGATGCGTAACAGTGAACTGAAGATGCAAGGGGATGGAAACTTTCAGGGGTTCTTTACTCTTGCCCATTGGTCAATGTATACCATATGGTTTGGGCACTTTGATTTGATTAACATAAGCCCAGTCTCTCATTATTTAATAGCCACACCTTTTACATTTGGCTATTATGGTCTTGCTCTAATGTGGTCTCACCTCTTCTGGCAAGAATACTGACACAACAGCTGCTGGGGTATTGTGTGTCGATGTAAATAAGGGATTCTTGGGGTGCTGGAAGGCAAGGGGCAGTAGGGGCGCATTGGAAGAAAAAGGGTGGTATCGATACCTCCTATTTACATGTATGTCTGAAAAGAATAATTCACAGTAAAAGCTGTTTGAAGTTCAAATATTTTACATCTTTCCGATTTAATGAATTCTAATAACTTAATCAAAACTGAATAGACATAAATACATTGTGAAACAAAAAACTTAGTATGGAACTTCAAACAGCTCTACCGGAAAATCAGCTTTTCATACATACAACTTTATGCAAGGGAGGTGTCGAAATAAAACTCACATTCGATATAACATGGCGAGAAAACATGCAAGACTTTATGGGCGAAGGGGTCTGAGAAAATATATGATCGAAAAAAGTTTGGGAAACACTGATGTAAACAATGATATACGATTAAGCAATGCACCAATTGAAATTTTCGGTGAAACTGAACAAAAAGACTACCGAATCTTTCCATATGCTAATAAGCCAGTCAAAAGGGGGTTGAATAAGGAAAGAAAATTAGGTAAAGCTGAAATAAGTTTTATCGTCTTCTTAAAATGGTACATGGTAACATACTAATTTTGCACTCCTCTACCACCCCGGATTTGGCCGCCATCTTGGAAAAATGGCAGCCGAAATCAGTTTTTTGCGAATATCTCGCTTGGGACTAAATTGAGAGCCAAATGTGTTTACACAGCTGAAACGGGAAAGAAATGAGCAACATAGATGTGGAAAATAGTCGAACCAAAACAGATACAATGATTAAAACACCCTGCCTAACAGACTAGGGATTACCTATTTACAAGGGATATCATTATTTCTTGGTCAAAAATCAGGTATCAACGCACACATAAGATCTATTTATATATAAGTACCGTTCTATATTCTATTTATAGCATATGTCATTAAAAATGAGAAGTTATTCTTTTATTCTTACGTAAAACTTTTTAACTTGAAAACTACACGATCTTCATATTATTTTTTGATTTTACATCTGATAAACAAGGCCGCTGACCAAACCTACAGAGTTGAAATACAGTAGACTCCCATTATTACAGCACCCTCGGGGAGTTCTGTTATATCAGGTGTATTTCATACAAGGTGTATTAATAATGAGAAACCAAAAAGTACAAACAAAAATGACCAATGCTGCAGGTCACTTCAGGCATTATTATTTTAAGGGTTTACTAACTTTAGTTTCTAAAATAATGCACTGACATCTTCATATGCTGTTGCTGCAAATTAACCTATGACAATAGCCTTGTGAGAATATAAAAAACGAACGTACGGTTAGAATGCGTGTGTCAGTAAACAGTGTTGTTACAAGTGCCATTACATTTTTTTCATTGCCATATCGATTAAAGGTAAAAATCTGTCGCACCTGTATGCTTCTCTAAATCCTTTAATCTTCAGGCTCATTGTGGTCCCTTCCAGAACGGTGATCATTTGGCTGGCTGGCTCAAAACGATACTCCTTCATCATGGGACGCAAGAAATATTGGCCAGGACTCTACAAAAATTAAGTGAGTGAGAAATAGATTTATAGAAGATTTCAAAACAAAGCATGAAAAATGAAATCTACATACAATTGTATTACAAGTGTGAAAATAACTCAAAAAACATGCTTGTAGGTAATCAATCCAGTTCCATCCATGACCTAGTAGATTGTCGGGGTTACTATGCTGAGTACTCCAGCTTCATGGCAGTTCTCAAGGCAATGGTACTTACTTGGTGGAGCTTCTCTCTGTGTAACATGCAACAGACTGTACTGGGTTACATAGGTACAGCAGCAATGAGTAGTCCCTGAGCTATTCGAAGAAGTAGTGAGGTATTGTGATTCCATGACCATTTTTTTTACTGTGTTAGGTGCGGGTGGCCTAACAGTTAGCAGCACTAAAAATGAGGCAATGTTTAACGACTTAACCGTCAAAAATGGATCGCATCATAAGGACTGATTTGTCTGATCTCCGCTAAAGAAGCAAACATTTTTTACTTTAATACTTACAGTGTCTGTTTGAGTTTTAGTAAAAAAAAAACGATTTTTTTTTTGACGTTTTGACTAATGGTTTACAATACTTTATATAATAAAAAATAGTAAAATAATCGTTTTTTACTAAAACCAAAACACTGCCATACCGATTATTAGTGATCAAAAAACAACTAAAATTAAGATAAATGTAAACAGTCAAAAATTTATAAAAATGGTTTACAATACATGATTTAATAAAAAAAATAAAATAATCATTTTTTGCTAAAACTCAAACATTCATTGCTGTGCCAGCTTAGTACAAAAGTTTTAAAAAATGCTTCTTTAGCGGTGATCGGTCAAATCAGTCCTTATGATGCAATCCATTTTAGATGTTTAAGTTGTTAAACATTGCTGAAAATGGAATCAGTGAACAGAGTTCAAATGCCGACCAAGACAGTTTGCGTTCACCTTGCACTAATGTCCTTGGGAAAGGTATGAAATCCATCTCTTCTCACCCAGCTACGGGTAAATAGCACAAGGCAGACTTCAGCCTTGGTTGGCAACCAGATGGACAACACTGAACTCCAAATCAGGAAAATCCAACCCCTTGTCCAGCGTCATGTAAGGCTGGCAACAGACAGAGTAGGGAACATTTTCCTCCGAAGTGTACAATTAACAGGGCTCTGGTGAAACTTTGATGGGCCTAGCAAGTCAGAAGTGGATCATAATAAATCTCTCAAGTAAAATAAAGGAGAATAAAAACAAACCGACAAAATAATTTCATCTCCACGACACCTCAAATACAAGTGGAAGATTTTGAAAAAAATGTTTAAGGCAAAGCATCTGTCTCTTCCCAGTGGAGTATTGAGCCTGGTGACAAAGACCCGGTTTCTGTTGCATGCGTCAGCTTAATGATCCTTGCAAGTTTCAAGTCTGGTCAAGACCAGGACTTTATTCCTACAAGTTTTTATGATCACCCCCTTGGCAGGATGCAAGTCCACCAAAGGGATACTTCCACCACACAGCTTAGAGTGTACTCAATTAGCTGCTGAGTGCACAGGGAAATTTGTCATAATGAAGAGTTTTCCACACTCTTTACTCATACCAAGAATCGAACCTGGGAACTTCTGCGTGTGAGGCAGACATGCTAACCATTACACTATCCGAGCGGACAAAAATCATTACATTTGTAACTTTCTAAAGTCAATGAAGCAATTTTTATCCCGGATGTATTTTGTTTGAGTTTTATGCTTTTTCAGCACATCCCGTGTTAACATGTGCATGAAAAAGAAATACGTTTTTGGATGGAAATTGGAATGTTCGTCCCTCCCTAGAATAGTTTTATGCATGTATTAGAACAATAAAAGAAAATATAAACCAAAATGAAATGCTTAATAAAAAAATTATTCCGTTATGGTAGGGGTCACCAAATCTTTTAGACCATCATCCCCTTCATGAAATCCTTGATCCCTCATCAACCCTCAGGCAGGGCTGCAGAAATTCATCAAACATACCAAATCCATAGTATATAATTATATATCAACCAATATGATTATTATGATGTCAGTACATCATTCATTTTTTGACCCCAGAAGTTCAGCATTAATTGACCCCTTGGATAGTCCCATCGACCCCTTTGGTGATCCCTACGTTATGGGATTAAAATTTCATAATGATATTTACCAGGGATGAGAAAACCATGGCTCCATCTTTGGTAAGGTTATTGCTTCTGTATTGACGGTCACCACTGAGAGACAGCAACACATTGGACAAAGACTGATCAGATTCATCAACAACCTGAAGAAAAAGAAAAGAAAAAAAAAGAAAAAGAAAATGTATGTAAATATCAGAAACTAGTTGTTTATGTGACCCGTGATATCACAGGCAGGATTTATTCAAAAAATTTCTCAAAACTTTCATTTCCTTTAATGATTACATATAATATAGTGACACAGTAAATACTAAAAGCATATATACAAAAAGTAAGCAGATGCTAAAATTTCCATAGTACATTTAGCATGTGAACATAAACAGGGTGTTCGTAAAATAATGCAGCATTCAAAAAAAAAAGGAAATAACTCTTTAAAAGTAGCTGATTGGCTGATACGCTTAGCTGAGAATACAGCTAAGCTCATCAGCCAATCAGTTGACTAAATTTAAGGGATGCAACTGAAGTTATTTTTCTTTTTGAATGCTGCATTATTTTTCAAACACCCTGTATAGTGAATATGTTAATAATATATCGAAAAATTTGATACCATGAGTCAAAGTTCAGACATATTGACTTTTTTCATTCCTTCCATTTTATTGTTAATTTCACATTGTTTTAAAGATCTTTGTATTTAGTCACACTTGCTTAAAGGCTACCTTTGGCAGCAGCAGCTCAATGTCAAGTCATTTCCTATTTATAGAATTTGTATTATAATTATTTGCATATGCTAATTATCACTAAACTTATTATTATTATTATTATTATCATCATCACCAAAATCATCACCACCACCACCATCATCATCAAAGTATCATCACTGGTATGCCCCCATGGCTGACAGAAGAGTGCAGACAAGTCATTGCTTATTCCTCTTATTTTCTTATAAAGACAAATCATGGAAACAACTGTAATTAGCACTTAAAAGACAGAGTTATTTCCCTTGGACAGACGTTTTTTTGGTTAATTTATATTTAATTAAAAATTACTCGGAAACCAGTGGCCCAATTAGACAATTGGAAATGGCTATATTCTCCAAGTTAGAGCATTTTAATGATATTGCGCTAACACAAATGGCCCTAGGATGTGCCGTTTTTGAGGTGTTAGGTAACAAACAGAAATCAGACCATCATAATAGATAGATTGTAAATCGAGATGCATAGCGTGCCATTCACTAAAACTAGTGCATATTTCACCAAGTTATCATTGTTAATAGAAAGAAACACTGTATCAGATAGACGCCTGGAATGCAAATGGCTGCATATTTATATTTTCCAATGCACGGGAAGAAACCAACATCAACAATCATTAGATTCAGAACAATCAAGTAGAATAAGAAAACCATTTACCTCAACAGAAATTTCTCCGAGTTTGAGAGCCTTAAAGTTCATTGGATTAGCAGGGTCTTTAGTGAGGACAAATCCCACTTTGGCTGCTTCCACACTATACTTCTTATCACTGTGAAGAGGCCCAAGACTGCAAGAAGGAGGAAAGAAACAAGGAATTCAGAAAAGAAACACCTTTGACAATGTCATTTTTAGGCTAAATCTCGGCACATTTTATTAAAAGAAAAAGAAAAAAAATATTCTACAGAAAAAAAAAAAAAATTTTAACACTGCTCAATTGCCAGGGATTTATGTAAAAGATTGGCAACTTTTATAGTTTAGCATCCCAAATTATAACGGTTGCTGAAAACATCAATCAGTTGCGTGATTTTCTAGAGCAGTGTTTCTTAAACTATCAAAAACAGTCAACATAGTTTTCTTCAGTTTTTAAGTTGGTCTGGCTGGTTGGCTACCTATCTACAGTATGGCCCATAAATAAGTATACCCCTACCACTTTTTAAATAGAAAGTTAATTTTCTTCTAAACCAAATATAGCAGGATTTTATTATTTCTAGTGGAACATTACACAATCAAAATGGATATTATCGTGTATTATTTATGACCGACCTCTTCAGCATTGAAACTGTTGCCAAAAATATGAATATGTTGCCGTCCAACGATGAGTACAACACGAAAAAATATTTTTGGCAACAGAGTTTCAATGCTGTAAAGTTTGGTCATAAATAATATCTGATAATATCTGTTTTGATTGTTTAATGTTCCACTAAAAATAATAAAATCCTGCTAGGTTTGGTTTAGAAGAAAATTAAATTTCTATAAAATAGTGGAAGGGGTTATGGGTTGTCGAACACTACCCCTAACTTATCCTTTATTCATTTGTGTGTATCAAGCTTTTGTTTGAAGAAAACAAAAGAAAACCCTAGTCTCTTGAACCACATGAAATTGCCCAATATCAGTAGACCACTTAAAAAATGAAGAAAAAAAAAACACCAACTCAAAAAAAGGTTCTGAGGAATCTTCGTCTCTTTCTTTGACTTTAAGTTCACATCAGCAACAGCTGAACAGTGGCCATTTGGAAACAGAAAAGGTAATGATAGCCATTTTTTTCTTATCACAAAAATTACATTTTTAAGTATAGAAAAAATATAAATATTTGAGTAAATTAAGTCATTCACCCCCAAAATAATTTCATTCACGTTTGGGTGAATCATTCACCTGTTCAAGAAGCACTGTTCTAGAGCCAGGCACTGATGTTCTTGCACAAATCATCAAGGGTTTCATGCCAAGAAAAAAAAAAAGTAGCAAAATTCATGAATGGAAGCAGCAGAAATTCGTTTGATCCTATGGCGAAATTTTGAAGAAGAAAAAAAGTTTTTTCGAGACATAAGTAAATGTTTTAATTTTCAGCCCTCTAGTTCCATTGGTATGACCTGTATGCACGACACAGATAGATAGCCAAACCCACTTAAAAACTGAAGAAACCTAGGTTGATAGTTTTGGTTCATGGCTTCTAATAGAGAGAGAGCAGCTCTAAAACCAGAATAATTGTTACTTCTAAGTAACCACTGGACCAACTGAATTTGCTTTGTACTAACAGAAACAAACATCCACATCTAAAAATGCTATGTGTACGACATTGTCTTTAATTCATAAATACCCAACTCTAAACATTACAAGAGGAAAGGGAAATTCAAAGCTCACCGATAGACTCCATCGTCATTGGTCTCCAAAGTAACCGGTTCCATAGCTGCATTATCCGGACTGGAGACAGTGACCTGAACGCCAGACAGGGGAGGTTCGACTTTCCCGGTGATGAAGATACCAACTTTGCCAGTAAAGTGGGCCAGTTCACCTGGACAACTCTCTGGAGAGAACAAGACAAATTTTCATTTTTGTGAGGAAAATGATTCACCTTTTGGTGGCACATTACATATATGTATACATCATAAGTTGTCAGCAGTACTTTTTATCACTGCCATTTAATACTACTAGTTCTCAAACATAAACTTCCTGCCACACATTTTATTAATGTTTGAGAACTAGTACTATTAAGAAATAGAGATAGTTTTTGCATCGAAATAGTTCATTAATGTGTGGCAGGGATAAAAAGTAAGTTATTTGTTATTGTGGCTGCATAATACATCTTGCGACTTTGGTGAAAGGTTATTTTTGTTTGTGTTTTCTTTTTTTTTGGGGGGGGGGGTGTCTTACTCCTCTGTAGGATATGCAGGCCCCAGCCGACAAGGCCACAAAAATCGTGAGTGAAAGGCACCACGTGTTTCTGTAAGAGATGAGCTCAGGCAAAAGTGATGAGAATGCAGATAACTACTGAACTGGTTTCAGTAGAATGGCCCATTGTTTCAAATGGTAAGTAGGAGATATTTTTATCAGCAAAATTGTTACCGTCAAGTGGAAGAGCTCATTGTTACGGATATAGGTACAGAAAAAAAAAAGAAAGAAAAGCACATTGTTCATTATATGAGTAAAAGATAGTGACAAAGAAAATTCTGGCAGTAGGCAGAAAAAGCAATAAAAGAGTAATCATGGTTGCGTTTTGGTTCAGTCTGCACTTGATATACAAATCAAGGTTTCCCCTTTTCTCATCAATGCCAACTGACTTTGCCACTACTCCATCATTCTTTTACTAACAAAACTAAATGTTATTGGTTGTATGGAAAAAGAATTGATGATTAAACACCAAATTTAGCAATTCATGACCTAAAATTTGTTTGAGTAAGTTTTACTATTCAATCTGTATGTTGAGATTTAAAAATCAGAATAATAAAAATAAAAATATTGTAAGTTGTCAGGGATTAATGCAAGTATTACTAGCAGAATAGGCCTTATTTTATGTCTAATGAGTCACAAGACATTATTTTATGTCTAATGAGTCACAAGACATTATTTTATGTCTAATGAGTCACAAGACATTATTTTATGTCTAATGAGTCACAAGACATTATTTTATGTCTAATGAGTCACAAGATATTATTTTATGTCTAATGAGTCACAAGATATTATTTTATGTCTAATCAGTCACAAGACATTATTTTATGTCTAATCAGTCACAAGACATTATTTTATGTCTAATGAGTCAGACATTATTTTAAAGTAGATATTTATACACTGAATTTTAAATAATAGTTTCATCTATTATGAAGGTTTAGTGATATTCATTGATATAAACTTTGGGGCGGGGGATAATAAAAAGTCTTGCTCACTGGTTGCAAAATGAGTGTGTACGTGCACAGTTTAGAGGGAACTATGATTATAATCAAGATAAGACTAACCTCCATGCACCGTAACATCAACTTGGTTTGGTGAAAACAACAATTCTTCAGACAAAACTTTAATTTCAAGTCGTTCATTACTTCTGCAAAAGGAACAAAGAAAAAAAGGTCAATTGTTTATAAATTTGATCAACAATAAAAAATTTTATAATTACTTGTGTAATTTGCTGATATTGAACAATTTGTTTTACATGATTGAAGAGAATAATCTCTGTACTGAAACCTGGTAAAACTGCTTCTACAGTCAGTCATAAAGATCTAAACTTACAGATAATAATCCAAAATATGATTAGAATAAGAAAAACCTTAAATCATGAACTACTTAATACCGCTCCTAAACACAGTGAAATTCTTCAATGAATAGAATCTTTGAAAAATGGAACTCTTTTGTGAAATGAATAAAAAAAAAAAAAATTCACTTAATGGTGCAAGGGAAGTAACTGATCAAAATTTATTCTCTTTAATTTAACATTTAAATTTTTTTGTATGAATTCAAGAGTTAAAGCGGGAAGATAATATCAACCCACTAGCAAGACTATCCAGCATTGCCCAGGATTTTAGCTACTGTATTTACCAACATATAAGACACATTGTGTATAAGGGTCTTTGGGGGACTACCGCTAGCTGAAACTCATCCAAGCCCAATAGCTGACCATAGACAGGCCCCTTAGTCACATGGCCAACACATTGGACACAGTGTGATATTTAAAAAAAAAATTCAAATGTGTGTCTTATATTTCGGCAAATACAGTAATTAGATTAATCATTTCAAGATTCTTTCATGGAGGGAAAGAATAAAAGACCGATCAGTGTTGCCCAGTGGCAGAATGCTCGCCTCTGGTTTGGTAGGCTGTGGTTCAATCTACCACCAAGTTATACAAAAGACTTTAAAAATGGTACTCTATGCCTCTCCACTAAGCACTCAGCACAAGGACAAGGATTGAGGAACCTCTCCTCGTGGCTAAGGGGTAACAGACAAAATCATATTGGATACACTGGTTCTCGTAAGATTACTGAAAGTAAGCAACTTCAAGCCTGGTCAGTATCTAGATGGGTGACCGTAGGGTAGGGTTGCCAGATCAATTTTCTCAAAATCAGACAATAGTGTTCCCAAAATCGGACATCCCTGCTCGAAATCGGTAAAAAAAAATCGGACACAATAAATTTGATAGCTAAAAGTAGCTTATAATGGCTATAAGTAGCTAGATTATTATCATAATAATGAAGATAAATAGCTAAAAGTGGCCAAAATGACATTTTTCTTTTTTTCCATTTCATAATGTCCGAATCGGACAAATCTGGCAACCCTGCCATAGGGGAATACTGGTTGTTGTAAGCAGAACAAAGCTTTGACAGGCCTGGTAAGCCAAAAGTGGGTCTTACTAACAATTTCCTGTGTGTACCTAACACTGTGACAACCTCGATGAGGATATAAGTAGAGAACAAGGATACATACAAATAATGAAAGATTAAGAGAAAATAGTAAATTAGAAATTTATTTACTTACTTTGCCCAATAGGAGAAATAATATTTAAGATTTTTGGCAACTGGTTGAGGATCAACAGTTTCTTTTGAATCTTTTGTAGGATCATCAGCCTTGGTTTCTGGAGATGGTTCAAGAGTGATAGGGGCCTTCATCAATGGAGATCTTTAGTAAAGAAGAGAAAAATACAACAATTAAGTTGATCAATATGTTGTTGTTGTCATAACTAACGTAAGGATTGAAGGATTTTTTATTAACACCATATGAATGACATTATCATTAGGTTGTTACATCATAAAGAATAATGCTAAAAGTGAAAGATTTACTAACGTAATTGCATTTTTTTTTTTACATTCAATGTAAATAGAGATATCATTCATTGTTATTGGAGGTTTTTGAGCCCTTCACAGCAATGGTGCCTACTCAAAAAGTTTGACTAATTTTCAAATACGATTTCACATTAGGACATAATGCTGTTCAAGCTGCTGATAACATCAACAAAGCATTTGGAGTGGGAACTACTACAGTGCAAACAGTTCAGCCTTGGTTCAATAGGTCTGGAAATATGGATACCCCACTACTACAATAATGTTTTGCGATGAGAAATTTTCAAATTAAATTAAAACTAATGTAGAAAACAATTAAGATACAATCATAATGTTTAAAATTGAAAATGGGATGATATCATTTGAAATTGAAAAGAAATAAAATTTTTAAAAAAGCTAAACATTGAAAAATGATCAAAGAAAGTAAATAAAAAGATCAACTTTTTTGTTATTTTGATTTTTATGCATTATTACATCAAGAATTCTCAGACTGTAGTTCAATCCAGTGTTCACTAACGTGGCAGTGGGGTCGCTATCAGAGGGCACACTCCCTTAGGGACTCAACTTCTATGAGTCCATGATAAATTTATTAAATATTTTTTTTTTTTTTAAATTGGACAGATTTTTGGCTATCATAGAAAGATATATGGGTTGTCTATAACAAACCACGTTATTTTTCAATTGGTTCATGTAAGAACATTTTGTCGTATTCTATGATTCGCCAACCCTCTGAAGTTGCTGACCGAATTCAAAATGAACCCTCTTCATTTTTTCTTTTCTAGTTTTAAATGTGACAATTTTTTTCTTTGTTTTCAACATGCTTCACCCATTTTATTTGTATTTGATTAAACTTGTAAAATGTTACCTTTTTTAGGCTATGGCAGTTTTGTCTAACATGTATTTTTGGAATTGTTATAAAATAGTCTAGAGAACTCTTTGTTATTCGTCGAGAATTTTTCTACCTATAATGTCATATATTAACTATTTTGCACTTCAATATTAAAGGTTAAAAAATATTTTTAAAACAAAGTACACGCGCAACTGAATAGTTGCGTGCCCAAGCGCGAATTGACAAATTAAAAAAAATCCTTAACAAAATAGAAAAGGGAGAAACTAACATCTTAAATAAACTAAGAATTTTTTTTGGTTGAATTAAATTTAGTCATTGTTTGCAATTGATGCAAAATGATATATTATGTGATATATATGTAAACAAAAAAAATGGCCGAAAGTCAATGCCGAGTTTTACATTATACATTGTAAATAGATATGAAAAAGAATTTTTCTTAGGTTTTACTAAGATCTAAAAAAAAAAAAAAAAAAAAAAAAAAAAAAAAAAAGTACTTTGGGATATATTAAAAATATGTATCCTGTCTGGATTTGGTGATGACCGATACAAATTATGGGCTGGGGGCCTGTGTACACGTACACACACACACACACAAATTTTCCATCTTCTAAACTTAAGTTTATTTTTCCCCATGTGCTTTGAGCTTAATTGGGCAGTGTCGCAAATTTTCCAGTGAAAAATTTGCGCCCGACAGAAACTTGGAACTGTCTTGAGCCCTAGACCCTAGTTTCCTTATCTCTGTTGTATTTTTTTTTAGAAAGCTCTCTGCATTGGAATCAAATATTGTGATCAAAACAACAAAAATGAGATTATCTGTTCAAATCATTCATGGAATAATAAAAAGACAATGCATGATGTTATACCTAAAAGAGAATTTTTTTAAAATTGGAGGAGGAAGAGAAAAATTCTGTTAGGCTTATGTTACAAGGAGGTGCATATAACATTTACAAAAATCTATAAAAATCAAAATATTTTCCATGCTATAACGTAGCATGTGCACACCCTGGACGGGCTTGCACACACACACACACACACCAGGGCAGGCATGAGCAGCTTTCAATGTCACAGTTATTAAAATGTTTCAAGTGGAAGTTGGGGTTAAGATTTCTCAAAACTGACAAATTTCTGGAGGAAATGAAGGTCTTATGGATTGAAAGCACAAAAAATTACTTTCAAACTTAACCCCAAATCTCAACCTACTGATAAAATAGGCAGCCATATTTGCTTGGCTCTAAAGTAAGGTCGATTTACCATGTAAATATACTACTATAATAAGCAGCTATATTTGCCTAGGCGGACACAAAATAAGGGTCCAGTTTAGCAGATATTTACATTATAAATTGAACTTTCAGTGCTGCAAAGAGGGACACCAAGTAAGGGTCCAGTTTTACATTATATGTACATTGTAAAATCAATCACCCAATTTAGAATTTATTTGATCTCCCTATAAAAGTTACTTTTAGTCAAAAACAAAAGAATCCCAGAAGAAACAAAGGTCACATCATAATAAAAATATTTCTTCATCATTTTCTTTACTTCTGTTTGCTTAACCAAACATTGCATTGTGTTTCTTACTTGATGGAGACCAAGAGGTTTTCAGCTGGAACTTCAGTGTGGATAACACCAGTGACTTTGTGCTTAACAGCTGCCAGGCTCAACACAACAGGGTTGGAGCTGAAAAGGAAGTAAAGAAAAGTAGCAGGGAAAAATTAAAGCAATTAAAATCCAAATATTTTAAAATATAAAATGACATTTTTTTTCATTTGCATTTAGATCAATAATAATAATATGCACAAAACATTGGACAGAAACAAGAATTTTTCAAAGGTTTTTAGAAAACATAAAAACTCACTAATTGCTATACTAAAAAATATAACTGATTATAACAGAAATGTGTACACACACACACACACACACACACACACACACACAGGTCTGTTCGTAAAAATTCCAGCCATTTAATATTAATCAAAAAATATTCTACTGCCTTAGTCCTCTTCAAAGTATTCCCCTTGGGACCTCACACCCTTATCCCAGCACCCCTTCCACTTTTCAAAACAGTCTGCAAAGTCCTCTTTCAGGATCACCATCAGCTGCTGAGTCACATTCTCCTTAATCTCGTCCACGGTCTGAAATCTCCCTTTCAACAGCAAAAAGCCAGAAGTCGCAGGGAGCCAAATGTGGACTGTAAGGGAGGGCTGACGGACCTGAGTGATGAGATATTTTGCCAAAAAACCCTGCACGAGATGTGAAAAATGGGCTGGTTCAGTCATTGTGCATGGAACAGTCACAAAGTACAGTGGTGTCTCACTACTGAGTAACCCCACGGGAGAGTGTTCACACACATGCAACGTCCCCCCTGATTAGTTGCCAAGCTACATCAAGGCCACACAACCGGTCCTAGAGATACTCAAAATGGCTGGATATTTTCCGGACATACCTTGTATACAGGGAGGATGAGAATTAACTCCCTAATAGAAACGTGGTCCACATGAATGGCCTGCACGAACCATGGCCTTACGCCCTGTGACCTCTTCCTGTGGGGGTGGGCGAAGTAGGGGGTGTACCGCACCAAACCACAAACTCTGGATCAACTGGAGGAGTGCATTTGACAGGTTATGGACAACATATTGCCAGACATCCTGCAATGGTCTATCGAGGACATACAGAAACGCTTACAGAAATTGGTAGACAATGTCAGTGACTACCTTGAATTCTAACACAGCAAGCAAATCCTACCATTTTAATGTCCAAAGTAAAGCTAGTTTGATTACAATCAACCAATAAATAATGAATTTATTACCAATTTCCAATAGGGAGTTTCTTTTCACCCACACTGTATACACACAAGTTAAGGATAAAATGCGATTTTTTTAATTACTTCTCTCCTATCTAAAAGACATCACTTATTGTTACTTACGTATCATATGTATAAACATCCTTTTCAAATCTGTGACAAGAATCCGTAGTGAGACGATAGACCCCTGGTTGGGAGAGACAGAATCTATTGGTGCCTTTCTTCAAAGCAAATGAACCCACACTGCCTTGTTTGTTCTCATGGGCAAAATCCTGAAACAACAAATACAACAAATTATGAAACAACAAATCTACTTATATAATACAAGGAGATAACTACTAAATACTAATTATAGAGTAATCTCCCTTATTTTTTTGGTAAATGGATAAAAAAAATCTGAGTTTGTTCTGTTTGTACATAAACAAGAAAATGCAGAGCAAAATAATATTTTTTGATATTTTTTAAGTACAATGCAATTTCAAAATTATTTAAATACTGTCATTTTTTTTTCAGATTTTTGTAAAAAGGTAAAGGAGCCTACTCTATAATTAGCACTGAAGAATTATCTTCCTTAACAAATGTTACAGAAATAAATATAGACATACACGTGGCATATTACACAAGTAGATTAACTAAAACCAAAAAAATAAAAAATTAGGATTATTATAATTATTTTTAATATTTCTAAAATTAAAATCTGGCTTCTGTTTCTAAAAAATCCCTCTGGTTTCCCCCCAATATTGAATTTACTGCACCTTAAAAAGAAAAAGAATGTTTTGGCAACCAGATATTTACTCAGTACAAGGTTAAATAAGAGAAAATGGATGATGACTGAGGGGCTGAGTAGTTGCAATGAAAAGCAACGAAAATTAAGATGAACGAAATACTAGTTGAAAATTAATACTGGTTGACCACTAATTGAAAAAAAAAATAATAAAACCAGATAATATTGTCAATGTTAGTATATCATATACAAAGAAAGATAACTGTTAGCTTTCTTTGTTAATGATCAGTAGTGGAACTCTCCCGTTCAGGAGTCATCTTTCTGATATCTTACTCTGTTCAAACAGTTTGGCGGTAGTTTGTAAATGTTTTAATTTGTTTTTTTTGTAGATGTAGACCTGATATGCGTATCAGTTTAATATCTGATAAGTTCCTTATATGGGCACTTTGATATTGAACTGATTTTTGGAACCTGGCAAAGATTTAAGAGCTTAAGAGGAATTTATAGTATCCAGTATATCCAGGAATTGGACCAAAAATCAAGACCAAAACCAGAATTTCTCCCTTCTTCCCTCCAAAGAATAATTACATACCTCAAACTGGTAGGCAATTTTGTATTTTGCTTTCTTTCACAGCCTTTCAATTATCTGTATTTGCAAATACAAAAGTGCTAAGTCTGACAGAATGCCTAAAGAATTGGGGAATTAAACTTGCTACACAGCTTTAATGTAAACAGCACCAAATCTGAATAGAGGTAGCTTTCGACAAAGCTTCACACATTTGGCCTTATGCCACACTAAGATTAGTAGGTATTTACATTAAAGCCATCTATTGTTGGCAAGCTGGTCTATACATATAAAAGCCAAATATGGCAATGAGTATGTTTGTTTGGTTGTCCTTAGGGTCTGCTAGCTGAGATCCTACAACTTGTAATGGACTGGTCCAAATGAGATTGTACAACGAATAATTGAATTAAAGGGTGGGAAAATGAGACATGCCGTTCCCATATCAAAGAAGTACACCGGCCAAAATCAACAGACAACCTGTGTCTGTCAACGCAATGCAACAATGTCCTTTCGACTTCCTTTGATGTAGCTGACACAGTGAAGAAGAAACTGGGAGGGGAAAGGCAGTTTCTGACCAAAGACTTGCAAAAATGGTCAAATGCAAATGGGTCATTCCATATTAAATCACCTAATATTTCTTAAGTCCCCATGGGCACCATCTTAGATTTTGATGAAATTTCAGTAGGTGATACCTTTTCTAGAGAAAATTCCAGCTTGATTGAACAAACGGTTCAGAAGTTATGGCAAATTGAAATCTGCTTAAATTTACATGACGCGAGCCGCAAGCATGATTTGCTAAATTTAACACTTCCTAACTATGCAATTTAAGATAATATCTAGCTTAAATCTTGTACCCACACTTGCTACAAACAATGATTGGGTCTCCATGGTTCATTCAAGAAATGGAGACAAAATCATTGCTTTGTATGTCGTTTTTTTTTTTTTATCGTAGTAATGAATGAAGAGAAGTTACTCACCAGAGTAATTTCATGAGACAATCCACACTTAAGGATATAACCTGTTTGGGTAAACTCGAGACCCATTACGTCTTTGTCGGTGATCTCAATCTCTTTGGATTTCTCTTTCCAGCACCAGTTGTCTTGTAGAGGAGTCACTAACAAAAAACAAAAAGAAAGTTGCATTTTAAAAAGAAAAATACATTCACTTTGGAAAAAGATTGGTCAAAATTTTCCCATAAAAAAAAAACAATGCAAGAAGTTTTATTGTATCAGCTAATTTCAGCAATTTTGAAATGTTGTACCAGCCAAAGACTTTTCAGTTTAATTTTTCTTTGAAAACAAAATCATTTTCTTGTTCCTGTCAATACTTTACTTTTTTACTTACAATGTGTCTCCACACCACCCCTACTATAATCTTTCTCAAAAGACTTTGTTGTGTTCAGATCTAAAGATTAAATTGTGTCGGTGGCCCTAGTTCCCTTACCCTCCCGGCTTATTCCACCCCCCCCTCCCACTTATTAAATTGTGACAGATTTTGCAAACCCCAACCCCATTAAGCACCTAAGAGTAATAGTATAAAGTAATAACATACCAACTTTTCTTCGGACAATCTAATCTCTTCATACATCTTCGATGTTGACACAATGTTTCGGCAGATTCATTCTATAGCCCTCTTCAGGTGCAAAAATGAATCGGCTGAAACATTGTGTCAATATTGAAGATGGGAAGAAGAGATTAGTTTGTCCGAACAAAAGAAAAAAAAAAAAAAAAAAAAAAAAAAAAAAGAAAAAAAAAAAAAGGTGGCATGTTAAGGACTCTTCTCAAAGTGGGGCTAACGATAAAGCAACAAAATGCTATGCCCTATATTGATAATTTTGTCTTATTTCAAACTTTTGACAGCATTTCAGCCTCTTCTTTGGGCAAAGCTGCACAAATCTGACAACTTGATTCATCTGGAACCCAACTTAAACAATATACAAGATTCATCATTCGGAAGAAAGGTTGAAATGTTTTGATTCTCCAAGATGAAATTATTGTTAAAATTCAACCCTAAATTAACACCACGAATTGAGTTTCTAGTTGGCGAGAAAAAGAAAATGCAACTTGATTTTTTTTCTTTTTCTTTTGAGGCTTCCGTACTTTAAAATTATGAATGTTAGCTTTTGATGGGGACTATCAAAAAAGCCCCAAATCTTTTTGCGTAGCTAAAGGGTTAATTTAACAAGACTGTTCTTTTGATTCCTCAGTAAGCTTAAAGACAAGACATGAAAAGTGGAATATGACTCTTCAATTCATAAAATTTATAAAGGGAAATAACACTGGATTGAAATTATCCTCCTTTGACCACTAGGTGACTTTTTTTATTTGTTTTATGTGGCGATGAAGTGGAAATGGACTCGCCTGAGGAAATGACCTGCTTGAGGTACGGCAAAACAAAAGCCGAATGAAACAGGTTGCCGACATATATAGACGAAGTGGAACATGGGTGACCTATACGATGAGCGCTGGCAAGTTGCTGGCTATAACAGGTCCCGGCCGCGAGGGCTCGGCAGTTCGCTTTTAGTTCGCCACCTGAAGCCACATCGGAATCGCGTTTGGGACTTATACTGTGGATTACATTATAGTGGCTCGAAGTTTGTGATAGCTTACCGGTGTTAAGCAAGAAAGTACCCCTTGAAGGAATCATTCCAGTGTTGCAGCATTGACGTGCCGTTGGACTCATTGCATCAAAACTGTGTCGGTGTTTCCCCCCTCCCCATTTCTACTAAATTTTACTATTCAATTCACAGAAGAGTTTAATACTATTTATGAGTTCCACTGTCGGTTACAAGCGGTCTATGAATTTGAGAGTTAAAATGGATCTTGCAGGTCATATTTTATACTGACCTTTGTATTTTCCAGGGAGGATGTTTTCAAATTCAAAACTTGCTTTCTTCAGAGAATCCTTAAGCTGAAAGAAAAGAAATAAAACAAGAAGTTGAAAGGGAATTTGCCCGACAAGTCGTGCAGAGTTTCTAGGTTATTTTTGGAATGAAAAATGTAAAATTTCCTTCTTTTTCTTTTTTAATAGAAACTTACCATGATAACCTTTTTGTCTTCTCCTATCAAACCGATAGGGTCAAGCGAAAGTCCAAGAGTACCACAATTCTCTAGAGAAAAAAAAGAAAAAATTGAGTATAATTATTTTCAATATTAACATTAAAATATATAGACACGTAATGACAAAAAAGGCCATCTTTGTGAACTTTTCTTTACAAGCACCAAAGTTGGTATGCATATACATATCACTGATACAAGTCTTTTGCTGGAAGCACTTTGGTACTGACCCCTGCTGGCAGGTGGCGCCACCTACATGTTTGACATTAGGGTGGCACAATAGGCTTCACTAAAATGATAATATCTCTGGTTCTAATCTATACATTTTTATTCTGTTTGCACATACACTCTCCTAAGAACATTACCTGAATATAATTCAGTTGGAGAGGTATATGTACTGTTTGGGAGTAAAAGTCGAATCAATTGAAATGTCAGTAAATTATATTTAGAGAATGTTCACATGGGTCTGTAACTGAACAGAATAAAAATATATAAAAATTGGAACAAGAGAATCATTTTAGTGAATCCTATTGTGCCACCCTAGTGTTGAATATGTAGGTGGTGACTTGTAATGGTCATTTGTTTATCCATGCCAAATTTGGAGCTTGTAAAGAAAAGTGCACAAACATTTCATTAATCGAATAGAGTCTAATAGGTAACATTTCATCCACTTATATTATGAGAATAAATAAGCCTTACCAATGCAAGAGATGAAGCCAAATACTTTTGCCCTGAACTGTGAAAAGGTCACATCCAAAACTGGCTTGTTGGTGACTGTGACAAGCTGTGTTTCTGGGGACAAGTATAGACCAGCTTTTAATTCTTGAGGTGTAAGAACAACCTAGAAGAAAAATTTTTTTAAAAATGTACTTGAAAATAAGTTTACATTTCAGTGAGTTTCAAATACAAGATGCTTGATTTCATATGAAATTACATGTTGTTAACTCCTTTTTGATAATGGACAGAGAGAGATGTTAATGTATATTTGTCCAGAAAAAAAGAGGTCATATACAAAATTTGTATTACATATCTTTGTTAAGACTGCAAGGCAGGGTTGGATTAAGACCACAATGGGCCCTACGCCACCCATACTTTGGGGGATCACCATATTAAAATCAGATCAGATCTGAACAGTAAGTTTATATAATTAGACAATGTAAAAAATGTAAGTAATATGCAATAAATAATAAAGATAGAAATAACAGTTATTTACAAATGTTAAAATAAGGCGTCTCAGATTAGAAACTAAAAAAGGGGTATTTTACCCATAAAATAATGTTTTTATTCTCGTGCTAAATGTATTAAGTAATTATTAATCACCACTACCCACAACACTGGTTTATTGCTGGGTTTAGGTTATTCGTGTGTTCTGACATTCATATGTATCTATCTATGTATTCAGACTTCACCCAACTCTAACCGTTCATAGTAGAGACTTGTAATTTTGCACATTTTGCAGACCTCAAGGAGTAGGGAAAATGTTGTTTTTTTGAAAATCCCCCCATAATAAGTTTTTAGAGGGGGGTTCAATATGCAATCTAAGTTTATGCTAAATTGGTCACTAGTTTGTGCCCGCTTGCTTTTTGAAATTCAGACCTTTTTTAGTGATCACAGCCAAACTTTAATAGATCACCCCCAACACAGCAGGTGGCGGTGATTCATAATTGCCCTTTCTTCATTTCATAATATGGCAACATTTGAAGCCAAATCATTTAACGTTAAAAAGAACAGAAAGCCACCTTCTGTCTTGATAGACAATGGAACAACACTGAATTGACATATCCAGGGCACAAGCCTGGGTGAAGTGTATGGAGATCTCTGGATGCCCAATCGACAGAATAGCACCCCCTCTTGGCCTCGCTGATGTAGTCAAAGGAAAGCAGAGCGCATCAAGTTTGGCTGCAGGAGCTGCCGTCAAATTGGGCATCACACTGCTGGTTTGGAATCAGAGTTTTCCCTTCTCCTAGACTGGTTGCCATCCCAAGGCTAAAGAGTCCAGTCTGCCCTGCTATTTTACCCATAGCTGGAGGGAGAAGAGATCCATGCCTTTCCCAAGGGTATTAATGTGAAGTGAACGTTAACAGCCTCAAGTGGAGTTTGAACTCGGATCACCAATGTCCGTGCTGTTAACCGCTACACCACTCGTACCTTCACCTAAATGAAAAGAAATTTTTTTAAAAAAAAGACCTGTTCAAAAACATACCTGGAAAACATATTTCCCCGGCTTAAAGGCAGAACAGAATTCTCCTTGCATGTCCGTATCAAGCATCATCACTTTCACAGCATGTCCCTCCGTGAAGACATTCACTTTTCGTTGGAGAGCCGTTCGGTCTAGCCCTTTGGGAACTTCATCTATAATTACTTTTCCACAGACACTGAATCTAAGAAACAAACAGAAACAGCAATTTGTCATTAGAAAATAAAATGAACAACTTGTCTTATTCAAAATATAGCTTGCATCTACAATCTATTATGGTTTACATTTACCGATACATTTATATGAATATCCTTGTGTTAGGAATGGAAAAGATGCTCTCTTAACCAGCAATAGCAGAAAAAAAACAAGCCTGGCTGCAGCACAGTTAAACTCCACTTCTATTTATATTCCGACTGAAGATGATTACTGCAACTTTTGTATTGTATATATTGTCAAACTCCAAGACAAAGTCAGGAGTTGACTTTGTTTTCCTACCTTAAGAACAATAACAATCCTCAAAAAAATTTGGTGTGTAAACTGATATGTAAAATCCTTGTTCTCCTACCACTTTCTCTCTTATCACCGGTAAGCTATCCCGAACTCTGAGCCACTACAATATAATTCACAGCAAAAGTCCCAAATACGATTCAAGCGTGGCTTTTAGTGGACAGTCAAAAGCAAATTGCTGGGGCCCGTTATAGCCAACAACTCACCACATCCGGGTTGCCACTTCATCTATATATGTTGGCGACCCATTTCACACGGCTTTTGCTTTGCTGTACCTCAAGCAGCTCATTTCCTCGGGCGAGTCCATTTCCACTTAGTCACCACAGTCAGGGAATTATAGAGGGCTCTGTCTGTAGAGGAAGTTAAAGTACTCCTAGAAAAACGAAGATCTTTGTATTTTGCAGTTGTGACCCAAGAATGCTATTCACAAAAATCTTTGTAGAGAGCACTGAAAGCGTTAATTGAACTTACCCGGATGCTACAATATCAGGTATGAAAGCGTTAATTGAACTTACCTGGATGCTACAATATCAGGTAACTGTGGAGTGTTTGGAGTTATTTTGAGAGAGACCTCTTCGAAGAAGATTTTGTCAGAAACCACCTGAATATTGTATTTTCCAGTCTTCATATTCTCAAGATGGTAGGAACCATCCGAGTCAGATATTGCCATCTGTTTGTCACCAACAAAGATCTGGGCACCAGCAATGCCATGACCCTGAAAGAAAGAAAGAAAAACACAACTAATAAAAATAGACCCAACTCTACATAGAATTCATTTTTGGTAATGTTTAACAACTTGACTGTCAAAAAAGTATTGCATCATAAGGACTGATTTGACCAATCACTTAATGAAAGCACACAAAAATCATCATTAACTCTTGAAGTCCTAAAGAGCATGAGGCAGCATGTAAACAAACATGGCCGGAAATCCTAAAACACACGAGGCCGCAAGAGTCTTTCCTGCTGCCAATTTTCATAACAATCTGTCCACAAGTAAAGACACTATGAACATTTGAATGAACAAAGACATTTTTAGCCATTTTCTGCTCAATCATTACAGGACTGGGACTGGAAATTTTCAACAGGATGTTAAGAGTTAAAATATCAAAAAAGCCTCACAAGGGAAGTAACCAAATACTTTGAAGCCTCACTTCCATACAACGGATGGAAAGTAATGGTCCAGTTTACCATACAGTTACATTGTAAATAGAACCCTCCTTGTAAAACCTTAAAAAATATTTTTTCTAACTTCTAGGAAGATTGTTAGGGTCTAACAATTTAAAAACGCAAAAAGTTACTGGAGAAAAAAAAGATTTGTTTCTATTTGTTTTCGACTTGGTTAATGGATGTAGATATTTACCAAAATAATAAAATCATGTTTTACTAAAACTCAAATACTGTTGCATCGGCCTTAGTAAAAGCATCCATCTCTTAAGGTACAACTCCTAATGGAGTATGGAGCCTAGTGATGAAGACCCAGTTTCTGTTGCAAGTTTCAAGTCTGGTCAAGACCAGGACTTCATTCCTACAAGTTTCTATGACCACCCCCTTGGCAGGATGCAAATCCACTGAAGGGATACCTCCACCCTAATCACATAGCTTAGAGTCTACTCAATTAGTTGTTTCTTATCACAACTTTACTCAGGCCATCACTCGACCGCAGTAAAGTACAATAAAAATTAAGAAACAAACAGACGAAAAATGTGACATGGATCTCACCTTCACTGAATCAACAACGAGCCCACTCACAGAAAAACCTGCTACCTGGAATTCTTTCTGAAATTAAAACAAAAAAAATAAATGAATAAAATCTATCTAAGTGCAAATAGTCAACAAAGTGATACAAATAAAAACAAAGTTAGTCAGACTATAAAGTTAAGGACTGTCTGGCTGTCAGTGGCTTTGGTGTACAAGATTGCATAAGCATTGCTACATGACATAGCAAGTTCCTGGGGTATGGGATTCAGGTTCACATCTTGTCTAAACCTTCTTTGATTCCAAATTCCTGCAATTTTGCTATCATAGGAGAGATTGGTTTTTACAAATCTTTTCTAACCACTAGTTAACCACAAGGGGGATATGAAGTTCAGAGCTGCTTCAAGCCTTTTACACTGTGTCCAAATCACAACTTAACCAAACTATAACCCAGGTACAAGTCGATCCTCCATATTTGTGAAAAGAAATCATTCATTTATTATACGTTTCATATGTAAGTTGACCCTACAATAAACTATGAGAATGAAAAATATTGAAAATTATTTTCAATTTAAGTGTTCTAGATATATAACAAAAAAAAAAATATAAATATTAAAATTCTAAAACTACAAATTTTAAAAAAAAATAACCTTAAAATTTTAAAATTAATGACATAGTTCTGTCTTGTGTATGTCTTCTGATGTACATGTTACAGCTGTTTAGACCATTTTTAATATCTCGTCACAATGGATCAAAAAAGCTGTATGTCCACTTTTTGGAAAAATAATATTTTTACAAATGTTACATTAGTTTCTTACTTCAAAACAGCCTTATGTCCAAATACACTCATGAAAAGGCTATCATATTTGGAGATATTGACTTTCACTTAGGGTAAATCAATACAGAAACTTGTGTCAAAAAGGCCTTAACTCCAAGTTCATTGATTCAAGAAAGCCTTATGTCCACAAAACCATGTGGAATAAATATAAGCAGTGCTGTTGAAAGAATGCAAAATTACCAAAAAACATTGTTACCGTCACCTTTTCTGTTTTTTCTGCCATCAAAATATTTAATTGCTCATATCTCAAAACCATAAAAATGGATGTAAGGCCTTTTTGATCCAATGCGATGAGTCTCTGGATTTTTAACTCTTAAATTCATAAAATATATGAAGGGAAATAACTCCTGATTGAAATTATCCCCCTTTGACCATTAAGTGATTTCTTTTTTTATTCAATTCACAGAAGAGTTCCACTGTCAATACAAGTGGTCCATGAATTTCAGAGTTACGGTTAATGCATAAATTCAGCTCTGAAGACAACATATTTTAGGGCATATAAAATACATTCCAGGAAACTCGTTAAAAATCTCTTTACGTCTTAGAAACTGAAGGCAAAATGTTTATAACTTTTGTTATTAAACCACTTTACACTGAAATACAGAAAGTTTCAGTAAAATTGTTGTATATTTCCATTTAAGTTGTTCAAGATAGAATATGATGGACTATTGACATCAATAGCATCTGGGAACACCCTCATCAAAAAAGACATCTCAATTAAAAAAAAAAACAAACCCCAAACAGATCATCCAATATAAGGGAAGCAACTCGGAATTGACACTGAAAACACAACCATGACATACAGGATATACAAAAAACAGATGTGACGTGTCCAGTCCAATCGAGCATGCACTCTAACCAATGATTCCACATTTTAGAACCAAGAACACCCGATGAAGGCCGAAGGGTACATGGCAGAAATGTTGTGAACAAATGAACATATAGATGAAGAAAATAGTCAGACCATATCATACACAATGATAGAATATGATTGTATTTTTTTTCACGTCAGAAATTGCTCCTAGCTTTTATCATCAGGCACAGACTTCAACCTAATGAAGCTATTTCCCATATATAATTTGATCTCAAATAAATCACTGTAGTGAAGCCAATACAACAGTTGGATTTCTTGGGCAAAAATTCAAAATTCAATTCTTCCCTCATCTAACTATAATTAGAGAAATCTCTGTGGGTATGTATGCAACTGGATAACTCGACAACTGGCTATATATATATTAGTCAGCACACCGGGCATAGCAGTGTCGAGTTTGAAGTTGTTTGGATTAGCGGTTCTCGGGAAATCTAATAAAAATAAATAAAACATCACGGATTATAGATCTTTTATCATAAATCTAAATTTAGATCTAAAATATCTAAATTAGCAATAGATCTAGATGTAGATGTAAAATATCTAGATTGGCAATAGATCTAGATTTAGAGCTAAAATATCTAGATTAGCTTTAGATCTAGATCTAGATCTAGATCTAGATCTAGATCTAGATCTAGATCTAGATCTAAAGTATCTAAATAGGCAATAGATCTAAATTTAGAAATAAAATATTTAAATTTGGCAACACTGAAGAGACATAACTGAAATACTTTGAAGCCATAGTTTCGTAGGACTGACAGATAATTATTTTTCATGACAATTATGGCAGGCTGCTCAACACGACATAAAGTCTGGTCCCTTCTAAACATGCACCTTTGGAATGGGTATTGTCCTAGTAATTCATTAAAAAGCCAATTAAAATTTTTTTTAAAAAGTGAGTAAAATTTTAAAATAAAATATGATTCTTACAGGTAAATTGATGGAGTTGTGTTCAACCTGGAAGGTAATTTTCTCAGGTACAACATCAAAGGTAATATGTTCACCTTTGTAGAATGGAATCTGCAAGGAAACAAAAGCAAAAAGAATACAGCAGAAGTCAAAATTTATTTAAATTAAGCATTTTTTCATGTTGGAGCACTGAAAAAAATCGTTTTACAACAGTGTTGTGATTTGAAAAAGTTTGCGAACCACTGACTTAGAGTATAATTTTAAAAAGTCGTAAAACATTTTTGTGAAATTGTGCATGCGTATATATATATTTTAAAAGTTATTATAAAAGTGCTCAATACAAAGAAGTAGAGCAGAAATATAAATATAAGACAAAATTTAGGTGCAGTGCGCAACAGGATATTTGAAAATTTTAATAATTCCTTGGAATTATAATTCATGGTACTGTTGCATGGTCAGTCATGATAGCAAGTAAAACCTAACTGACACATTGCGAATCACTGTCCATTTACTGTTGAACTTTACCATTTCAGCACTAGATGGCGCTTGGTCGAAAGACAAGCTTTACATTCTGAACATTCTCAGTACATAATAGTTGCATATAATTAACCGCAGATTCTGCACAGCCTCATTGAAGATTGAATCTACTGAATGGTGGGGGGGATCAAGCCAGTAAAAGTTAAATTGTTTAAATAAAATTAAGTTCATTTTAATATGAGTAAGTTAAAAATATATATCGTTTTACAAGGGCGCTGTGATTCAAAGAAGTTTGGGAACCACTGACTTAGAGTATAATTTTAAAAAGTCGTAAGAAATTTTGGTGAAATATATATATATATATTTTCTTAAATTGCTCAATACAAAGAAGTAGAGCAGAAATTTAAATATAAGACAAAAAGGGGCTCATACAAAGTTTAAACTGTATGAGCCCCTTTTTGTCATATATACATACACACTCTATATGATGGCTTGGCAAACAAAGAATTTGGAGGGTTTTCCACGTCCATTGCAGGCCCTCAGTTGGGCCCACAAGGCAGGTCGTGGAATAGCCCTCAGGTCAGCACTAATGAAGTTTCAAGGTGAAGCTGTAATTGAAGATACTCACCAAATGGTATTCGCCCGATGGTAGGGAGGGGAAAGTGAAGGTACCATCTTCTTGAGATGATACATGGCAGATTGAGGCATCCACAGTTTTTAAACCTTTCACTGGGGATGTATCACACAGAGTGATATCCTGTCAAGTAGAAAAAGAAATAAGAAGTATTCAAAATTGATTGGACAGAATTTACATCATTCAACATTTTAAATAAAAGTTTTGTCTTTTGTCTGACTCTTACCTGGGGTTTCATTGTGTCCGAGTAGAGAAGAAAATGAACACCTTTGATTGGTTCCCCTTCACTGAACACACGGCCCTAGAAATGGAGAGAAAAACAGCAATGAAGTCAAGATCAAGATTATAGATCAGGGGTGGGTAAAGATTGATTGATTGTTTTGTTTTACGGCACATCGACCCTTGGTGGGTCATTTAGTGCCAAAGGGGTTCCCATGTCCCCGTGACTAGAGACTTATGGGGGGGGGGGAGAATCCCAAACCCCTGTCACTGAGACAAATGCCACGAGGACTGGGATAAGCTGGTCAGTGGTCAAAAGCTTCTCAGGACAAATCTTGTGCATGCTAATGGGGATCGCCTCCAGACCAGCTGGCCATGATATCCTGTGCAACTTCTCCCAGATATCCGGAGATACCTGAGCATGCCACAAGGTTCTTTGATCCTAGCCAGTCAAGATATCCTGTGCAACTTCTCCCAGGACGATACCCGCAAGGACCCCCGAAGGGCCATGGTTCTCTGAACATCGTGGCCATGATAGTTTCAAAGAACAGATACTACACTTTGATCTTAGCCAAAAGGCCCGGGTAGGCAAAGAGATTTGCCACAAGCAAATATTGGGATACTATACTAACTTTTAATGTTTTTAAGATTCTTTGGGTCTTTTTAAGAGATTCAAAAGATTTTTTGATTGAAATAAATTGTGACTAAATTGAATTCTCTGATCATTGTCATCCTTTTTTTAAGCACAAATGATTTCCTAGCGTGCATTATTCATTGATTTGAGGCAAAATAGAACTAGATTTATTGGAATGGATAATTCCCATATATCAAACATCTTTATGGCATTTATCTGGCCCAATATCCACTCAGCAAGGTGCAATCCGGTCTGCAGAGCCAAAAAGTCTGCTGACCCATTATAGTTGTATACATTCTTGGACCCCAACACCTCCTGCACTATAAAGGGAGACTACTCTATAACCATTGCATTTTGGTTGATTCAGACTAATTTCCTCATCTTTGTTGTTTTTCTATGGGAGCCACTAATCAAGAACAGACAATGAATTTGACATTCCAGAAACATGACCCAAAGAATGTGAGTGATAGTGAAATTCACCAAGTTCATTGGAAGGTCATGGATTCAAATGCATAGGCCAGTGCAGAACAGTCCCTGTACAGACACCAGGTGTGTTGTGTATGGGAGGAGAATGTTCATGCCCTATTAGAGATTCAAAAATACAAATGTACATTTTTAGTATAAATGTATTTATTGCGAACAAAAACACACACACCTCAAAAACAAAATTTATTTTTATGTCTATTTTCTACAATTCTTCATATTTTCTGTTTTTTAATAATTTAAAAACAATAAGGCAACAGAATTGGTTAAAAAAACGAAATTGAGGCATCATCATCATCAGCAGCAGCAGTATTGATATTACCAGCCGCAGTCTATGTACTTTCAGTGAACACAGACACAGCAGCAGCCCATTTTGTGTATGTGTTTGCAATACACCCTTCCCTTTTTTTCTGTTTGCTTTAGTGTGACAGAAAACCAACAAATACACAAAAAGTGACAATAGGTTTTAGATAAGAAGATAGATATTTGTTCATCTACAGAGCACCCAGTAAGGATCAATCTCACTGCCAATGGTTAAGCATTAAACCCCATTGATTGGCATAAATATAAATTACTTACACTGACATCATACCCAGCTACAACAATGTCATTAGCAACAACTCCATTGTCCAGGGTTACAGTTACAGTCGCTGTAGGCTGAAAAGCAAAACAGAAAGGTGCAAAAATTAATAAACAAACAAAGAAATAATCTTCTATAATTACTTTGCTACAGTACGACTACTTTGGTAATGCTTTACCAAAAGGGGAGGTTAGGTAGTTTAATAAGAGGGTAAGGAGAGTGTGCAGAAAACAAAGTTAGGTAATTTAAAAAGTGGGTAGAGGGAGAGGGTGGGAGATTGGAAAGTGGAAAGAGCGATTACACCCGCTACATCGTATTTATATGTCCACACCACATATTATCGTTAAACATTCATGGTTGTCCGCAAGATATTTCCAAAGGTTCTCAATGAATTTCAATTAGATTTTGTGAAAGGGTGGACAATAGGCTATGGAAGAACTGTTTAAATCTTTGCAAGGATCCATGCTCAATTACATTCCCTCTGTCATGAGTGTATGCATGAATGTATGGAAAGAAACCAGAAAAATATCTCAATCCAAATGTTATCACCTCTTTCTTACCCCATTGACCACCATTCCACAAAATTTCATTGAAATCCATTCAGTACTTTTGGAGATATCATGTGGACAGACAAGTTGTACTGTAAAAGTTGAGACAAAGCAGGAGTGTAGTGTAAATATGGAAGTTTTTTGGGTATGTTCTTTCTGTACATGTTTCAAAGAATTTTCATCATCGGCAGACTGGATATGAATCGAAGTCTTTTAACAACAATGCAGTGTTGGTGAAATGTTTCCAAGCATAGAGGGTGCCACTGCATGTAAGTAGCCCATATTGTCTGTGTTGGATCAGTGTTTGCTGACTGACCCAGATATCAAAGGATTCTGGGTAATTCTAGGTCAAAGTGTCCATTACAGTAGGATGGTATGTCAGATAGGGATAGGAGTGGGATTAATTGGAACGACGAAA
>VCCN01003539.1:2232305-2243401 GCA_006491835.1 Architeuthis dux | reverse complement strand
CTTACAGTGACAGACTGTTTCACATTTATTACGATTTTCAATATATATAACACACATTCATGTATACATATATGCCTGCACATACACACAGATTGGGTGGGGGTGGGGGGGAAAATTTCAAAAATATTTCAGGAAAAAAAGAATTTTCTTGCTTGCTGATGATTGACCAAGAATTTTTCCAGACAAAATTAAAATTCATTTGTATCCACACATCCGATTCGTGGGGATTGGAAATATTTGGAAAATTGGCTTTCACGTTTTCAGGATTGCATTGACCAAAATGTTTTTTATTGTAAAGAAAAAAAAAAAACCAGATTCTTACCTGTTCAAACTTCCAGGTGTCATGTGAAGCCTTGATAACGTAGTCCCCTGGCATGACTTTCTTGAAAGAATAACTGGAAGGTAAAAAACAATAGCAATAGTGAATAGTCAACTTTATTTTATTATTTAAAAAACTTCACCTTGTGGCATTTATATTAACCCTTATAGCACTGCCAGGTCGAGATATTGGACTCAATAACATAGCCAAAAACAGTACACAAGCTATATATCGGCCTAAAAAGGCCAGCCGGACCAGCTTAAAAACTGAAGAAACCTTTAGTGAAGGTTTTGGTTGACAGTAGTGTTTTGTGCTATATGGTCAAAAGGGCCATTGTGCTAAAAGGGTTAAAATAGTTCAAAGCACACAATTCTTTTAGTATTCATGAACATGCACAGAGGGGGGTCTTGAGGTGCTTGAGCCCCTAACCTTTTTCTCCTTCATATTAAAAGTGCCCTTTTAGTCAAAATTCAAAAATATATTTTAATACAAGACACAACAAAAATAATGCATTGAATTTAATGGAATTTCAGAATATTTACCAAATACAATTTTAACATTTTTCTATGTGTGGTTACATAATTATAGCATATATGGCATTGTGGATTTCATTTTTTTTTAAATGTTAGGGAGGTGCCATTTTTTCAACTGAGCCCTGCCCTTCTGTGCACGTCATTGCTAGTGTCAATACAAAAACACAAAACCTCATTCTGATCTTTTATAACTCGCTCTTCCCAATGCAAAATTATTTAAAGACTGCCGTCATTTTTGGACAACATGGGGAAACTCATACACAAAACAAATATACCTGAACAAAGGACTCTTACATATTTACACACAGACACTGGACTTTTATATATGCACACACGCACACAAACTAAATTTCTTAAATAAATGAATAAAAATGTTTGTCTCTTTCAAGATTGTCTTTTTCATTCGTCCCTTGTTGCTGTTTCTTTTTCCTGCCATTGATCGTATTTAAATGCAGTCAATTTCAAGCCACCTTTTAAAAACAAGTATTATGGAGAAATCTAATGCATTCAAGCCGGCGTGCTACAAAATCATTCCTCCACAGGAAGGCCGAATTCTCATCAACAAATCTTCCGGGTGCCGGCAACAAATCTTCGCTCCATAACACGATTAAAATCATAATAGCTACAATGTTAGTTTTACCATAAGTTAATTGCTACTATAATTTTCTTTTGCTCAAGTGATATTATACAGGATTTAAACATTTTTTTTTTTTGGGTGGGGGGGTCTTTTTGCAAGTGGGAGCAAGCCATCAAAATTTGGATAGATATATGTCCAGGATTTGTCAGTGATTTAATGGTTTGTAAATGTTATACTCACTCTTCATTTTCTACAGATGTTGTTGTCTGCAACACTTCATTGCTACCAGCAGCCAACAATGACAACTGCACCCCACCCGGTCCCTTCTTTTGCCCTTTACTCACAACCTGAAGAAGAAATAATAATAATAATAATAATAATAATAATAAAGAGGCATAACTACAACAGCTGGAGTTCTCAAACCGGGGAACGCGTATCCCTAGGGGTACACAAGAGAAATTATGGGAGCAGGCAAGGTTTGTTAAAACACTAGAATTTTTAAGTAACCACAACTGAAACAAATTTCATACAAGACTATCAATTGAGAATGGTATGCGAGTGTGTCTCTCTAAAACTGTGCCTACAACTGAGTTGCCCATCGGAAAGAGACAAGATCATCTATCTTATAAGAATGTAACGTTAAATTTAATGAAATTACTAACAAATACATCATGTCAATTGTGTGTTCTATTGTATCCATATATTTTACACTGTATTCTTCACAAGGGGATATGCCAACACTGTTGGACACAACGAACGGATACACTGGAAGAATAAGTTTGAGAACCCCTGTACTAGAGCAACCACCTCATCAAATATCATGTAATTTCCAAAATTATATTTCTAGGAATTATTGTTTGATTTTACAGATGAAGTATATTCACTATTCTACAAATTATTCATTCTGGATCCATTATACAGCCTTCCTCTGGTGTACTATCCGCATGTAAAGATTGATTGATTGTTTTGTTTAACGACACATCGAACCCTTGGTGGGTCATTTAGTGCCAAATTTGGGAGGGGGAGGGAAGATCCCATGTCCCCGTGACTAGAGACTTGAGGGGGGAGAATCCCAAATCCCTGTCACTGAGACAAATGCCACGAGGACCATGATAAAGGGGGGGAGAGATCCCAAAAGCTTCTCAGGATGAATCCTGAGCATGCTAATGGTGATCACCTCCCGACCAGCTGGCCTTGATATCCTGTGTAAACTTCTCCCAGGACGATACCCGAGCATGCCACAAGGACCCCCGAAGGGCCGTGGTTCTCTGAACATCGAGGTGATGGCGGTTTCGAAGAACAGATACTACACTTTGATCTTAGCCAAAAGGCCACCCGCATGTAAAAAGGGTGACTCTTCAGGTAGTGTCAAGTAACAGTAGCAATTTTATTTTTAACAGCAACACTTGTGATGTAGGACGCAGATGTTTTTAACTCATTTCTTTGGAATGGATCAGCCAAAACGTTGCGTTAACAACAAAAATAACAAGAACTCTTTGAAGGTTGAGGACTCTTCCAAAAATGAAAAACAATTATGCAATACCACTTTGACTAGTTTTTACCTTCATCCTAATTTTAGTTGTTTTTATACAACTTATTAACTAGTCAAATTTAATAAAAGTGGTGTGTTACAATACTTCATCCAATAATAATAATAAAGATTGATTAATTAAGGCCATAGTTCTTACCGTTCCCTGAATAGAGAATCCTTTGAACTGGAAGTTGATGTCTTCTCCAAGGCTGCACTTGTCGGTGCTGCCATCAACATGCAATCGAACTAATTCTGGTTCTAGAGACAAAGAACAAAAGAAATTTCAAATAACAAAAGAATAGTTCAGTGGATCAAGTATTCGACTACAGATCCCATGATGTTCAAATCATTCTTTGCCCTTAAACTGTTCATTACCCACATGTGCATCTTGTGGCATGTTACATGTGCATCCATTCCATGGTTTTATTCGAGGCAATATAAATTGAATATTTTTTGTGTAAAATATATGCTTTTTTTCATCATTAGGCTTATTGTTGAACCTATATACACCCTACCACTTTTTAATAGAAAGTTAATTTTCTTCAAAACCAAACATAGCAGGATTTTATTTTTTCTAGTGGAACATTACACAGTCAAAACAGATATTATCAGGTATTATTTATGACCAAACTCTACAGCATTGAAACTGTTGCTCAAAATATTTTTTCGTAGTGGTGTACTCATCTTTGGGAGGCAATATATATTTTTGGTCATGAATAATACCTGATAATATCCGTTTTTATTGTGTAATGTTCCACTAGAAATAATAAAATCCCAGTACATTTAGTGTAGAAGAGGTGTACTTTATATATATATATATATTTATTTATTTGTTTTTTCAACAAAATAATTCTATGCCCTATGTACATAACTGAGAGAAGTTAGTGAAAATTTGTTGAAAAATTCATAATTACATCCACTACCAAATTTGGAAGAGGTATATGCATTCACTTTTGTTTGTCTGTCCACACAATATCTCTAAAAGTTCTCAATTATTTTTTGTGGAAGGGTGGGCCATGGGCTATGTAAGAAGTTATTAAATTTTGGGACAGATCCTGGAATTTGTTTTCGATTGAGAGATATTTTTTATTATTCTGCAGGAAAAGAGGTTAAAAAAAAGACCTAATTTAAATTTCAAGAGAAGTAACTCAATATTTACAATTCTCTTGTTTTTTTAAATATAGTATTTTCTTACAGTTTTTAGTTAGTGTAAGGCGTTGGCTTTCTAATCCTTGTTTGTGCAGATTGACTTACCAAAGCTCCAACCAGGCGGTGGTTCAACTTGCAAGTTAAAGTCTCCTTTGTCATAAAGCGGGATCAGATAGTAACCATTGTTCGGGGCACAGTCTGTCTGATATTTGATGCTACCTTGAACAGTATAGAGCTTCATCTGAAAATAATGAAAATATATATATAATAAGCAGGCTTTAAGCAATATCTGAGCAAGCTCAACATTCAAGAACAAGAAGGGTCTACAACCAATGCATCCTACCGATAGTCACTTACAAATCATGGAACTTAACCAAGAAATTAGCTTTGAAACTAAAAACCATGTTTAACATGACATGGAGAGATCACAAGCCAGCACATTATATTAGAAAGCGAACAGGGGTCAGAGATATCATAAGAACCATTAGAAAGCTAAAATGGTCAAGTTGCAAGAATGTCAGACAACTGCTGGACATCAAGACTCACAACGTGGATCCTCCGAGATCATATGCGAAATTGTGGCCAGCAAAATAGAAGAGTCTGCAACCAATGCGTCCTCCCAATAGTCAACTACGGAGCTGAAACATAAAACCTAACCAAGAGATTGGCTCTCAAACTAAGAACCATGCAACGCGTACAGAAAAAAGGCTGTGTTTAACATCACATGGAGAGATCACAAGACAGCGCATTATACTAGATATCATAAAATCCATTAGACATCTCAAATGGCAACGGACAGGCCATGTTGTAAGAATGTCTGACAACCGCTGGACATCACGACTCGCAACATAGATCCGCAGAGATCATATGCGAAATTGTGGCCAGCAAAAAATAAGATGGCGTGATGATTTAGACAAGTTCAGAAGGTATGGGCACCGTGATGCACAGGAGTGAGAGAACTGGCAGATCTTGGGGAAGGTCTATGTCCAACAACGAACGTTAAAACGCTGCTGCAATTTCTAGGTATCTTTGTCAGGCCAATATTATCCTGGTTTATAAAAATTGCAAGGGCAAGGGTTGGCTGTAGAGAGAGTTTGATCCTCACTGAGAGCACCACAGTTGTGGCCCTGTGCCAGACTAAGCTGAGCTTAATATATACTGATAAAAACTGCATAGATACATGTAGCGTTTTTTTGCTTTGTTGGTCTTTCTGTTCTAGCTGTGTGAGATTAGAATGCGTTTGATTCGTAACCGTGTTAAGAAAGGAAGATGGAACAAGATAACGTGTGACAGGGCTGTTCACCTGTTAAGAACCGAGCCTTCTGCGTTTCTGGGATGAAACAGAATGGGGGCTGCTGAGAGCATGCTTTGGCATGTTTATTGATTTAACATATACATACATTACTTATTGATTTAACATACATAAACATTACAATACACACAACACAAAGATGAGTGCTGGATATGACAAAACAAGGGATTTGAGCATCAGCCCTCCTGCAAGAAAGAAAGGATTTTGTTTGAAACTTTCTGAACTTTATACAGAGTACATGAGCCAAAATGTTACTCTAGAAAAAAAGAAAAAAGACATTGAAGCATAACATGATGGCATGACAACACTCCACAATCCCTAAGAAAATAAATAAAAATGCCATAAAAATCAGTAAAAGAAAACCAACGGATTTTAAACCCTGGAAAATGCAGACATTAAGTCTCTTTTTAGATTTTATGCTGCCAGCAGGGAACCCTTGATGAAATTCTTCAGAAAATTTCATAAATTTCTGGGAACCCAGCTTCCTTAGACTGGTTTCAAACCCTTCAGTCATCGTGTGTGTGTGTATGTATGAATGAATCCACTCATAAGATTAAAATATTGGTTTCCTAACGACTGCATCAACACACTTTTCAGATAGGTGTATATTTACCACTGATACCAGTGGTCAGTGTTCAATCCCAGGTAAAAGCCAGGATTACAAATGCTGATTATTCGGAAATCAGTCAGGCTCTCCCCACTTGTGAGACTGGTGCAGTACAATCTTTCTAACCCAATTTGGTCTTGTGTTATACTAAACAAAATAGCATTGCTTTATTAAATTGTTGGTTTATATTGTGTACTGTAAAGTAAAAAGCAGACACACACACCATTGAAACACTGTTTACACTTTCATTGTTGATACCTTTTTTTTTCAATAAATCTAAATTTTGATTTGCATTAATCCCAAATACATTTAAGTAGATTAGTAGCCCTGATCTTAATCCGAGTCTTAGAACCGGCCTTATTCCCATACCCATGGTAATATTTGAGGATTTAGCCAATTGATTTTTTTCACCTTTTATTCAATATACATCAAACAGATTGAAAAGTCAGTCAGTCAGTCAGACTAATTGCTTATATTTCGTAGAATATCTTCGACATAAACAACAAGCATTTTAAAAATGTTAAAATTATTATTGTGATCACTTCTGGGGGCAGGGTCTTTTAGATAAGCGGCTGATAACATTAAGCAAAGGACATAAAAATTGGAACAATATACATTCATTCTTATAAATTCATTGTTATAAACGACTTTACATTATACAAAATATAGACAATTTCTGGCCCTACCCACACGCACGCGTGTCGGGCCCCACATTTAAACTCGACCTTGTCACATATCACCCTCGGAAGCGAATAAGTACTATTTCACGTTTAAATAAATGTCCTTTATCATGTTTCAGATTTTTAGAAGAAGAAAAAAAAGTGGTCTGATACACTGTAATATGTGAGTAAATTAATAGATGTTATGTTTATTTCAGGATCGAAAAACAAGTGAATTTCTAGTACTAGCAACAGCTGATGACTAGAGACTTTCGGCAGCAACATGGCCATGTGTACCAGCCAGGGTTGCCTGATCCATTTTTTTTTAAATGGACAATAGTGTTCCCCAATCGGACAGAATCGGTCATCCCTGCTCGAAATCTGTCAAATATGGACAAAGGTTGATAGCTAAAAATAGCTAAGTGGCTAAAAGTTGATAGATTAATATCACAATAATTAGAGTAAATAGCTAAAAGTGGCTAGATCATTATCACAATAATTAAAATAAGTAGCTAGATCATATCACAATAATTTAAAAGTGGCTAAAAAGTAGCTGGATTATATCACAATAATGAAAATAAATAGCTAAAAGTGGCTCGAATTTATATTCGTTATCTAAAAACAACAAAAAATATCGAAATTTAGATATAAAATATCTTAAGTTGGCTGTCCGATTCTTAAAATCTAAAAAAAGGACACAATGTCCGAAACGGACAAAACAGGCAACCCTGGTACCTGCACACTTTCTTCACCTGATACTACAGTAACCATGTTTTCTCATCAAGAAGTTGTGAAATTAAAGATTTTGAATAAAATAGATTAAAATAAATCTTAACTTTATTTTCTGCTTCTACAAAAAATTGGGATTTTTCTTTTACAACGATGTTGCACAGTAAAAAAAAAAAAGTTATCTAATTTTTTTTTTTTTAACTACAGCAAGATGTTTATATTAAGATTCGGTTAAAAAAACAATCGTAAAAATAATAAAGAAATATTTTCTCCCTTGTAGTATGAACTGCTTCGACTGACTCTGACCTTCGTTTCTTTCGGAAATTTTTAGTTTTTGAGAAAAATTAACTTTAATAGGGAAAGCGAGTGAATTGGTTCCAAAATTGGTGATCGATTTACAATGTTGATATAGCGTAAAACTGGACCCTGACTTTGTGTCAGTCTTTACAACACCCGATGTTCAATTTACAACGTAAATACTACATAGGAAAAGTATTTTTCATATTTTCTTACGTACGTTCGCTCGAACCGTTAACCGTTTTATTTATTCACACAGGAGAATGAAAAAAACTATTAGAATGTTTTTATTTGATTATAAAAAAAAATATGAAAATAAAAATTAATTACAGGGGAAAGAATACGTTAACTAAAAATAGAAGAATAAATACAAACTTACCTCAACTAATGAAAAATTGATCTCTACATCTGATTTAACGAAACCTCCACAACCCAACACACCCTCGCCAAGAGCCGTGCGGATAGAAGCGACAAATAAAACAACTCCTAAAAGTTTATAACACATTTTTTGTGAGGGGTCCATCTTGATCATGAAAAAAAATCAGATGATTTCGTCTCCGTATAAAAAAAACTACCGGCCAACTAGCGCCCTCTAAAATTCAAGACATTGAGTTATCTCCCCTTATATGCGAAAATGTAAAAGGCTTAGAAGTGTAGGTGCGGTTGGCCTAACGGTTAATTGCACCAGAAATATAATCGTCGTAGCTGAGGGGGGAGGGGTGGCTATTTAGAAACGCCCTGAGGGCCACAAACTTTGTGAGGGGGAGCAAAAGCCTTATAAATAGTAGTTCACCTACTGAATTTCTACTGGCATTGTACAATAGCAAGAATATATTTTCTATAGTTTTGAGTAGGGTCATTAATATTCAAATGGTTCTTCAGACGATTGAACTCCTTTCCTCCTTCTTGTTATTTTTGTGTCTGCCAATCCATTCTTTGGCCTTCTTCAGGTGTAAAATTCTGTGTGTGATTGGTTAAAAACAGAAGTTATGTTTAAAGAGGGTGTAACCACATGGCCTGGGTGTTAAGAAGAATATATTTTGATGTACATGAATTGCATCATATTAATACTATAATTCAGCAAATATCCATCCGTCTGTGATCTCCAAACTCAAAAACGACCAGAGCTACGACCACCAAGTTTTCTGTGGTTATTAAACGGACCTCCAGAGCAGGTTTTAATCGAGTTAGTTTTTGAAAAATCACCTCCAGAAAAGATTTTGGTGGAGGGTTCAGTTTGCAATAAAATTTTATGCTAAATTGGTCCCTTGTTTTCTGGCCAGTAGCATTAATGCTTACTTAATTATTAACTATCTTACTATATTTCACCAAATGTCATGAGAAGTGCTGGTGGGCGATTTGTTAGCAGTGTGGAAAATGGACTCAGCAACTCGAGTTCAAACCTGACTGAGACTGAGACTGGCACTAATGCCCTTGGAAATGTCATGAATCTGTCTTCACCACCATGCTATGGGTAAAATGGTGTATTGTGAAGTGAGTAACATCACTTTGGGTGTTTATCCCCTGTAAGTCTATTTTATATATTGCTAACTTTGAAGAACTATTAGCAAGATTAAAAAAAAAGGCCGGAGCTGTGATTGCCAAATTTTCTGTGGTTACTAATGGGACCCAAGCATAGGTTTTTAGGAAGTTAATTCTTTTTTAAATTCTACCGGAATATAAGGTTTTAGAGAGGGCTTAATTTTAAAAAAATAAAAATAAAATAAAATAAAAATGAAAAAAAAAACACCCTCTTCATTTTCAAATTATTAATAAGATTTTTTACATCACACTGTATATATATATATAGCACGGAAAATGGATGCAGTGATTTTTGCCTTTTGTATCATTCATTTGAACCTACACATGTTAGGGAGTCAAATTCTTTTTTATTTAAAAAAAATTTTATCTAATTTTTGACAAAGGAAAAATACTGCAATTGAAATCAAAATTTCTTGATTAAAACAGTTGACAGAGTGTGATTATGCAAAGTAGTACATGTATGTCTGCTTATATCACATGATCAGGTCTTTATCAATTGATTCTGGGGATTTGTATTTTATATGTTTATATATAATTCTTCAAGGTATCAAAAGTGAAGGGAAAATTTCATTTTTAAGGATCAAAGTGAAAGAAACTTTTAAAGAACAGTTTCTATTCATTTTTGACTCCTTAAGAGTAAAAAATGAATGGAAACTGTTCCTCCTTCAAGGGGTCAAAAGTGGAGGGAAACTTTTTATCCATTAAGGGGTCAAAAGTGTACCCCATTTAAGGAGCTCAAAAGTGAACAGAAACTTTTTCCCTTTTAAGAGGTCAAAAGTGAAGGGAAATTCCCCCCTCCCCTTTGAAGGGTACAAAGTTAAGGGAGATTTTTTTCTCCTTTATGGGGTTAAATGTGAAGGTAAACCTTTTTCAACTCTATAGGGTCAAAAGGGAAGGGAAACTTTTACCCCCTTTAATGGGGTCAAAAGTGAAGAGAAACTTTTTTTTTGCAAGTCTGGAAGCTTCAGTCCTTTTTTTCACTCCTTTAATATTTAACACGGACTGGACGGGTATTCAGCTAGTAAATAATAATTCAGCCTTTGGAGTTATTTTTCACCAATTAAGTGACAGTTTCATGTATATTTATTGCAAATTTTCCTTATTATTCATCAAATTTCAGTAAATGTTGGAGGGACCACTCAAGGGTCCAAGCCCCCCCGGGCCCCCAAATCTCTAGCTATTTCTAGCAACGCCACTGGGAAAACCGAGTTTAAAATTCGGCTTCGACAGTTTGCGTTCACTTGGGAAAGGCATGAATCTACTTCTCCTGCCAGTAAATAGCAAGGGAGTTGGAGCCCTTTAGCCCAGTAAGGCAGTCTCTCTTGGGTATTCACGCTCTAGAACCCTGGCCCCGTGAAAACCCGAAATTGCTACAAACAATGATTGGGTCTCCGTGGATCATTGCTTCATGTGTCGTGCGACACAGGAAGGAGATTTGGTTTGCATTTAGCTTTGTAGAGCACAAGGACCTAAGGAGATGCATTTATATGCCTGTCCACCAGTGCAAAATGTGACTCGAGTTTGTTTTTAATATGGGGTCCCACACATATGATTAGTGTGTCCAGAAATTGCCCGGTTCTATTGGATTTTGCTACAGTCATCAGGTTGCATCCCCATCCCTAGTCTAGACTAGTGCAATGGAAAGGTGCTTCCTGGTAGACAGGTCTCAAGAAACCAGGCTTCTATACTAATTAATCACCACTTCCAAAGGTTTAGGTTATTCATGTGTTTACACATTTATATGTATCTACCTATCTATCTATGTATCCAGACTTCTCCCAGCCCTAACAGTTCATAGTAAAAACTTGACATTTTGTACACACACTCCCCTCAATGAGTAG
>VCCN01003539.1:2176169-2187094 GCA_006491835.1 Architeuthis dux | reverse complement strand
GTATGTGTGTGTATGTGCTAGCTGTGTTTATGTAACCTACTAGTTATTACCTGTGAAAAGATTCATGGATATACTGTATATGCCAGCATATAAGTGCACCCCAAAATAAGGTGTTAATTCAAGTTTAGTCTAATATTTGCCAGAAAAGTCAACTTTCCAACATAAGACAGCACTGAATCCACCAGAGTGTCAAGTTCATAGTGTCTAAACAAACTAATATGATCCATTAGGGAAAATACTTGATGCTTAAAAAGTCGACTTATATGCCAGCTATACAGTATTTGAATTTCTATGAGATGACTTTTTAGAATATATATATATATATGAGAGAGAGAGAGGGAGAGAGAGATAGTAGTAGTAGTAGTTGTATTATAACAAATACAAATCATATATAAGAAATCCGATATATGTTGTTGAAAATATTTAATCAGAGTGCTCGACTTACGAAAAAGTTAATTTTATAATTAACATTATCATTTGGAGCTAATATTCCATATTGAAACAAGTTCTTATTGGTAAGCTGACTACACACGTTTCTTGCTTAGCAGTCGTTGGGTCAGCAATTGCTAATTTTTCTTTCTGTTAGTGGAATTTCTCCCTTTTCCATTCTTGACCCGGTTACTCTTCAGACTTCACCAATTCACAGGCGAAATTTCATTTCTTTGTGTTCCTTCCTCTTTTTGTTTTGGGCTTGTTCTCCAGGATCTCTCTTGGGCGGTTACTACTTCCTTCCCCTTACTTTTTGTTCCAACTTTTTCAATGTGGAGTTGGTTTTTTTAAAAATATATCAGAGAGCTATTTTGTGTTTTTATATTTTTATAATTTTATAAAAGGATTGGTATTAAACAGGTTTTGTATTTTTTTTCTTTGTTTAGTATATCCAATTGTTTTTTGTTTTTTTTGTGTATTATACATTAAGTGCCTATTTCGGATTTTTTATATAAAAATGTTATATCTATGACTTGTTACTTTATTCTATTTCTCTTACTACTTTCTGTATTTGTTTTTGACTGCAGTATTTTTGCATCTTGTTTTTGTTTTATGTTCCTGTTTTTAGCTAAAAAGCTAATTTATGCCTATATGTGGAAAATATTTCTGTTCTAAGGTTGAGTAATTTATCCCTATTTCTGAATGTTAGGATCCTAAATCTTTCTTCTAGGCATAGCCAACATTTGCTGGCTATCGGGCGGACAGGCGTGTGCTAAGATAAACCATTTAATTTGTGTGTTGAAAGGATTTTCACAAATCATAAAGTTTCTCACAGGAGAAATACAAACACGGCACTATACTATCCAAATATATCTGGGAGATAAAAGAAAAGGGATTGACCCCACAAATTATATGGTCTATCTTAACTACTCCGCTCTAATAAGAAATTTGACACCGTGTTTACTTTAAAGGAGATTTGACTCCACACACTGGGCATCTTCCTTCACATGTCGTCATAACTGAATATTTCAAATAGCAGAACTTGAATAAATAAACATATGTACGTATTCACTTGATTGTATTGATTGATAGATCTTACTTTTTTTCCAGCCCCCTCCCATTAGATTTAACCCCCCACCCCCCACTGCCTGCTTATTTGGTACTGAAGAGTATGTGGGCAGTAAGCAGATGCAAAAATTTCTATTTACATCTTTTTAGCGTGTGAACAGATATCGTGAATAAATTAAAAAGTTGATCATTTTGTACTTATCTGTGTTCTGCGAGGAAACTTTATGCAAAATATTAACTTCAGAGGCATGCCCGCTGCAGTGTGTGTATTTGTTTGTCAAACTGGTGAGTGATTCGCCGAAGAAGGGTGAATGAAACTATTTTGGGGAGGGGTGAATGAAACTAAAGAGGTGAAATGAAGGACGAATGAAACGATGAAGGATGAAGGAGTTAATCTACTCAGGTATTTATATTTTTCTATCCTTACAAAAAGACGCGGCCATTTTCAGTCGTTAGTGACATCTTTTTGTTTTTTAACAACAGTCGGGTTTCAAATTTGATTTCTTTTTTAAGGTTTTCTAATTTGAAAGTAGCAAGATATTTCCCACGATTTTTAACTAAGGCAGTGCCCGTTCCAGAGGTGCATGTTTGGAAGGGGCCGGACTTTACGGTGTGTGGAGCAGCCTGCCAAAATTGTCATTTTCCGTCCGTCCGTTATTTCATTTACTCCTTTTAGTGTTGCCAATTTAGATATTTTAGATCTAAATTTAGATCTAAATTTAGATCTCTAATTTTAGATAAGATCTTTAATCTGTAGTGTTCTATTTATTTTCTTTAGATTTCTCAGAATAACTTCAGACTCGACACTGCCCTGCCTTGTGTGTTGACTAATATATCTGGCTAATGTCAACTCCATACAATATCCAGTTGTCGAGTAATCGCAGTGCATATACACAGAGCGATTTCTTCAATTGTAGTTAGATTATCCACTTTTACTTTTATAGATTTTACTCCACTGCCCCGACCTCCACTTATTCCAACCCCCCCCCTAATTGGATTTTAATTTTAATTTTTAATTTTTTTTAGTAAGTAGTAATGTGATGTGTGGAGCCCAACTGAACTGAAAAAAAAGGTGGCTCTTTAGACCAACTTTAAAAAATGACTCCTAAATTGATTAGTTTCTCTCCAATTATATTTACTAGACTAGAAGCCTTAAATATATTTATCTCTTTTATTCTTTTCAAAGAACCATTTCTTTCAGTGTGAGCCGGGTCGGCTGAAGCCGTAGCCAACATGAAGGCATTACTTATATCTAGGATTCACTTTGCAATTATGATTGTGCTTGTATGTATACAAGTAGGCTTAATACTTGTTGATATTTCTGATCCCCAAAACTCCAAACTCGACACTGCACTGCCTTGTGCTGACTAATATATCTGGCAAATGTCAACTCCGTACAATGTCCAGTTGTTGAGTAATCACAGTGCATACATACACACAGATTTCTCCAATTATTGTTAGATATAACCAGTGTTGCCAATTTAGCACGTTTCTTGTTTTGGCATTGCAAAAAGTGCTAAATTAGCGCGTTTTCGCATAAAACATTTTGGCCGTTTCTAGCCATTTTCTGGTTATTTTTGACCACTTTTAGCATCTTTTTGGTGGTTTTTGACCATTTCTGGCAATTTAAAAAATTTAATGCTGTTTTAGCGCTTTTTGGCAGTCAAACTAGCGCAGAAATATTTTTTGAGTTGGCAACACTGGATATAACCTTTCAGGGGAGACCTCATAATATAAAATGTATTATATATAAAATTATACACAAGGGAGAATAAGACGATATTCATTAAGGACATAAGGAAATGTAAATGCATTGTTAATGATTTTACTATAGAAATGTGTTGAAAATCAGGAAGAAAGGGATTGTTACTGTCAGGAATTAATGCAAGCATTACTGATAGAATATAGCCATTATATGTATAATGTAAATACACTGCTAATGATTTTACTATAAAAATGCTTTGAAATAAAGCAAAAATGGATTGTCAGTGGTCAGGAAAGGAAAGGAAGCCTTCTTGACAGGGCTATATGATAGAAAACCAACTCTCGAAAATATGTTTATAAATATTCAATATTCAATTAGCAAACAAATGTGGTTCACAGTTTTCTGATTTTTGACTTTTCCACTTTTTTCTCCTTTTTGTTTACTTCAACTTGTATCTTTGTCTTTTTAACAATTGGCTAAAATGCTGTGCTAAAAACAACAAACATGAAGATCCCTGATCAAAAACTTGAATAAATGTGGCTCATTTTGTAAATGTTTTGATGCTTTTCAGCTCTGAACATTATTAATTTTTTTGTTTTGTTGTTGTTACTATACTGCATCTGTCTGTACTACACACCAGGCGTTGTATAAGTGTTACGTATGGCTCTTTTCATGGTTAAGATTTGTTTTTTTGCACCACACAGTTCTCCTGGAAGAAATCTTCTTTTTTTTCAATTCTAGGTGCTTTCAATTCATTAGACTAGATTAGAGTAGGAGTGGGGGTGGTTCTATTTACAATGTAACTATAATGATAAAGTGGGCACTTACTTTCCGCCATTTTTACAGAGGTACGACTAACATGAATTATCTTCTCTTCTCATGGTTACTTTCCTTAATACCATCAACCCCAACGCTAACCCTGTAAAACTTTTAATTATTAAAAGAATTAAAATTTTAAAAAAAATTTTTTGCACCATTTTTAAAACATCAGAATCTCACCATTCTCTCTTGATAAGATAATTCTTTTTAACACAACATATAAATCGAGAGAGAAGAACTCAGTCATCCGATATTTTTGTTGAATATAAATGTCAAGTATACAATCTTTCCTTGATTAAGTACCTAACCATTACACGTTTTTATCTATATAGGAAATTTACTTTTTCAGTTCTGTCCCAGAGTTGCTTAACTTTGAATATAAATGTTTCAAAATTGGCCCGACCCTACCTGACCATTGTATACTTAAAATGCTTATGGGGGCAAGACCCTTTTTCTTGTACAATATTTTTGAAAGAGCTGATATTTTGGAAAATAGCCAAAAGTTCTTACTAAAATCTCAGCCTCAGCCCTAAGCAACCAAGTAGCTTATATTAAAAAGGCCAACTGGGAACTGTGTATATGTTCCCTCTGCCTAGGATCAAATTGTCACTCCCAGCACTTCTGCCTAGGATCAGATTGTAGTATCTGTGCGCTCAATGAAAAGAGTTACACACAAAAAATATGGATACACATGCATTTTATTTTAAGCTTTTCTGATACCTTAGGATACATCTTGCTAACAGATGCATAAAATAAATTGAAATAACACAGGGATGCTCACAGACACAGTTCAAAGCAATGGTGGCCTGAGGTCTTTCGTAGAAGCGAAGTGGCGTAAAGCGTTGGATACCTGTACTTGTAAAATCTTTTCTGATTATTATTTTTATACTAAAATACAGGATAGTCATAATCTTGCACCAGTTTTTAAATTTAATAACTAAACTATTAAATATGATAGAATCGTTTAGTGAATAGCATTTAAAAACTGAGTTCTTAATACTTAAGACTAGTTGGTCTTGTGGTGTTGTATATATTATTTTGTAATGGAGTCAATATTGCAGTTTTTTAAATTTTTTAGTATAAGAAAAACTTCATGCAAGACTGTCAATTGAGAATGATATGCGGGTGCATGTCTTTGAAACTGTGCCTAGAATTGAGTTGCCTTTTGGAAAGAGCCAAGCTCATCCATCACAGTAAAAATGTAACATTAAATTAAATGAAATTACTAACTAATACAAAATGTCTATTGTCTGTTCTATGGTACTGCGAGACAGGACCACAGGTGCCAACTTATTTTAATTCTTTTGATTCAAAAAAATCTTAAAATCTAATTTCTCCAGAAAATAATCTGAAAGATAATCTAAAAATATACTACATATATTTAAAATCAAACAACGCAATTTCTTAAACCCCTAAAAATAGGGGAAACCATATGTGAATTTTGCACACGTATACAGCCTATTTGGGGCCTACTGGAACTTTTTAGGCACTGGGTAGTGTCAAAAGTTAAAAAAAGACGTGGTTCAAGCAAAAATCGACCATTGCACTGGTTACCTAGCAAGAAGAGATGACAATCGATGGGGGGAAAGACTAACCGACTGGTGTCCAAGGGACAGTAAACACAGTAGGAAAAGATTAGACACAAGATGGAGGGACGAGATAGAAAAGTTTGCCAGTAAGCCGTGGCAGAGGTTAGCACAAGATAGGTTGTTATGGAAGGAGTTGGGAAAGGCCTTTGTCCAGCAGTGGATTTATAACGGCTGATGATGATGATCAATTAAAATCTTATTTACTAGCTGAAAAACCGCCTTATGGTCGGGTTTTTTAAATTAGTTCCTGTGGAAGGCCTGGATGTGGCAAAAGGCCCCGATATGAGATCAAAATTTTTTAAGGGTTACTTTAATTCAATATCTCTGGCTACAATTAAGCATTTTGGCTACTTAGATATTGCATATAGATAAAAATAACCAGTCTTTTAGTAGATGGAAATCAGATCATTATCATCGGGGTGAGCGTGAAAGAAGACCCCACACTATTGTTTATTATAATTTATTTTCCAAAAACTAACTTATTAAAAACATGTCTGGGGTCCCGTTAGTACACACAGAAAATGTCATGGTGATATGTTGTATGTTTCCTGAGTTACGCTGTCACATACAGACACACATTTGGTGAATTATACTAGGATTTAATTACATATTAACTTTTTAAATAATGTATTTCCTAACAATTGGATCTGTGAATCATTTGTGGATCACTGTGTTTACCTGATCTGACTCAATAGATTATTTTATTTTGACGGATCGGGTCAAAACATTTGTCTATTCACAAGAAATAGTTGAACTGAAGGTCAGAACAAAACCATTCATTGAATGGTTTCTTTATACACATACTCACAGAGATTGTGATACATACATACATATTTATTAGAAACCGTCAACCAAAACTGTCCCCAAAACTGTCAACATAGGTTTCTTCAGTTTTTAAGTTGGTCTGGCTGGCTATGTATGTATCACGCATACAGACCACACCAATGAAGCTAGAGGCCTAAAAATTTAAACATTTACTCCTTATTATGTCGAGAAAAAACGTTTTTGGGTTTGTTTTTTTAAATCTTCCAAAAATAGGTTTTTAGTGGGGGGTTCAATTTGCAATGTAAATTTATGCTAAATTGTTCCCTTAGTTTGTGTCCAGCAGCGTTCAATATGATATACAGTATATATAATTCATCCAGCAGGAGGTGGTTCCTACTACATACAAGTGCAGGCTCATGCAAAGAGGGCAATAGGGCCAGGCCAAAAATGTAGGCCCCATTTCAAACTGCTCATAAAGTATTTTTGTAATCAATACTAAATACATATGATTTATGTATGGGTATATACGTGTACATGTAATGTAGTATGATGTATTTACAAGTAACAGAACAGAATAAAAGAACTAGAACAATTTATAAAAACAGGTGATGGCAAGCAATTTTATTCAAAATGTATATGTTACGCTGAATCAATGAAATTGCCTAGTTGATGAAATTTCAACTTTTTGTACAAAAATAAATAAATACATAGTTTTGATTTGATCAAAAGTTTATTTAATCAAAACAAGGATATAAAACAACTATTTTTTACAATCAAAAGTTTATGCAATCAAAATGAAATCAAACTTTTTTTTAGAAAAAATAAGTAAATTTTGCCAATTAGGCAATTTCACTGATTAAGCAATTTCACTGATTAGGCAATTTTCATTGATTAGGCATAACATATATAAGACAATAGAGTGAAGTACTGTAATAAGACGCAGTAAATACATTCATATTTATTCTGTATTTTTTCTGTGTTAACGTTTTATAAATCTTTTTAAAATATCAATATTTTGTGCTAAAGCCCCCCCCCCCCGACTCTCTCTACAACATTAAATTGTCTCCCCTTTGCCTCTAACAAGGTGGAGTAGGCCCATGCCAACTGGCCCCTATCTGTTCTGGCTTATACAAGTGTTAGATTCACACAATGTGTGTGTGTGTGAATATATATCTTTTTTTATACTACCTGTATAATTTAATGCTAAAAACCTTGTCTTTTTTTATATAACTCTGCAAGACTGAAGGTTTCCATTATCTTCAGCTAAAGCATATTCACTGTATTTAATTGTACTTTTTATTGTTTTGTTATACATCCGTAGGATAGGCAAAACGTCCCACTAATTGTGACCTGCAGACCTTATATAACACATTTCTACTTATATAACACATGTTCACTTATGTAACACATGTTCACTTATGTAACACATTTTTACTTATATAACACATGTTCACTTATGTAACACATTTCTACTTATGTAACACATGTTCACTTATGTAACGCATTTCTACTTATGTAACACATGTTCACTTATGTAACACATTTCTACTTATTATAACAAATATTCACGTATATAACACATGTTCATTAACACATGCTCACTTATAAAACACATTTCCAGATGTCCACTTATTATAATGCATATTCTCTTATAAAAGTGATCTTCAGGAACCTAGTATTTTAATTAAAAAAGAAAAATGAAATGCTATTACTGCATTTAGTCATGTGGTTAAATAGTATTTTTGAGAAGATATCATTACTATCATCATCATCAGCTGTCATAAGTCCACTGCTGGACAAAGGCCTTTCCCATTTCCTTTCATCACGACCTCGATTGTGTTAACCTCTGCCACATCTTACTTGCAAATATTTCTATCTCATCTCTCCATCTTGTGTCTGGTCTTTTCCTACTGCGTTTACTGTCCCATGGACAATCGGTTAGTCTTTTCCCCCATCTATTATCATCTCTTCTTGCTAGGTGACCAGCCCATCTCTATTCTTGCTGCTTAATTATTTGTATAATATCCTTCACTCTAGTCTTCCCTCTGATCCATGTTGATCTTTTTCTATCTCTTAGAGTTATCCCTAGCATTGCTCTTTCCAGGGCTCTCTGTGCAATTGGTTCTCAGCTCATTTTGTTAATTCCCATGTTTCACATCCGTAAGATAAGGAAAAAATATTTTTGCCAATATTCAATGCTGTAAAGTTTGGTCATAAATGATACCTGATAATATCTGTTTTGATTGTGTAATGTTCCACCAGAAATAATAAAATCCTGCTATGTTTGGTTTAGAAGAAAATTAAATTTCTATTAAAAAGGGGTAGCAGTGTACTTATTTATGGGTGATACTGTATGTATTCACTTGTGACCGTCAGTCCGCACAATATCTCCAAAGGTTCTCAATGAATTTCTGCCCTGCATCGTAACTATATTAGGATTTTCTCCCCTGCATCGTAACTATTTGTTAACTGATTTTCATTCAAATTTTATTGACAATGGCATTGGAAGAGGTATGCGCTCTCTGAGTGCTTTGTAGTTTGACTTTCTGCCAAACTAAACTTATTAAATATGTCTAATTATAGATATAGGTATCTATATCAATCAGGGCTGGATTAGCCTATATGCAAACTATGCCACGGCATGGGGCCCAAGTCATTGAGGGGGGTCCACAAAATAAATAGCAATACAGAACAATAGAGAAAAAGATCAATCATAAATAAAATAATTACTTACATTTAGCACGAGAATAAAAATATTATTTTATAGGTAAAATACCCCTTTTTTATTTTATACTATGAAATGCCTTATTTTAACATTTGTAAATAACTGTTATTTCTATCTTTATTATTTATTGCATATTACTTACATTTTTTACATTGTCTAATTATTATGAACTTTTGAAATTTAAAAAATATTGTTTTTGTTTTTTCTCTTTCTATTACATTTTAAAAAATGACTGCGTTACTTCAACAATTTCTTAATTATTAAAAATTAAAAATTTGAATTTATTAAATAGTCTTGATTTTTAAAAAATCTGTGATATGTATATTGGTAGGTCCCCAAATTATGGGTGGTGTAGAGCCCAATATGATCTTAATCCAACCCTGATATCGATATTTACTAAGCTTAGTAGAGAATCACACAATACAGTAGTAATGGTCCATAATAGTTGAGCTTGTTAACCAATACACTGTGGTGAGGTAACTCAAATATTTACTAGTCTTAACTCAATCTGGCTCAAGACTACAGTAATGGGGCACCCAATGAGGACCAAACCCACTATATATGTGAAAGCACTGAGTGATTTCTAAAGACCCATCCCAGACATGTACACCTGAGGAAGGCCAAAGAATGTATCATTCAAAAACAGATGAAGATGCTAGTCATGAAACAACACGCAGGGAAAGTTAGACTTTGCATTTTTTTTACATGTTTAAATAAACTGTTTATGTTAAATATATAGGCTAAGTGCAAGAGATCAGTCTAGACCAGCGGTTCCCAAACCCATGGTCGTGACCCAAATGTGGGTTGTGAGGACGCTCCTGAGGTTCATGGGATGGTTTTGTTTGTTTTTTAAAAAGGAGAAAATTAAAAATTAAAAAGAAAAAGAAATGAAAAAATGTTAAAAGTAAAAAATAATACAAACTAGCATTTCTAGGGAAATTATGAATCACCGCCACACTGCTTATATGCTGTGTTGGGGGTGATCAATTAAAAAGTTGGAAAAAGGGGTGATCAATGAATAAGTTACTTCTATTGCCTTTTGTTGAGCTGTGATCACTAAAAAAGGTCTGAATTTTCAAATGACAAGGGGGCGCAAATTAGTAACCAATTTAGCATAAACTTACATTGCATATTGAACCCCACCTCTAAAAACCTATTGTGGGGGGGGGGTCAAGAATTAAAAAAAGACATTTTCCCCATCTCATTGAGGGGAGTGTGTGTGTGCAAAATTTCAAGTTTCTACTATGAACGGTTTGGGCTGGGCGAAGTCCGGATACATAGATACATATAAATACATATAAATGTCAGAACACATGAATAACCTAAACCCAGCAATAAACCAGTGCTATGGGTAGTGGTGATTAATATATTTACAGCACACTTTCAAAATATAAAGCATCATCAAGACTCTGAAAAAGGAAAATAGCTGTGAATAATAAAGCATCTAGAAATGTATGAAAACTCCTGATGTATTCCAGTCTCTTCATGTCCAATACTTGTACTTGTTTTATTAAATTAAAGTAAAATTCAGTAAAATGTATTGGATAAAACTAAATGAAGACACACTGAAATTATGTTCCTGCCCTGAGGGTTGCCAGGCAAAAAAGATTCTGTGTTCAGGGTCATGGCCATAGTTCCCTCCGAGCTGTATGTATACACACACATTTTGCTACCAGTGCACCAAGGAAAATAATGTGTGAACCAAAAGATTAGTAACCTCAAATAATGTAGTAATTAATAATTATTATTCTTATATTTAAAATCATAAGTATAATAATAATACCATTATAATTATACTAATTGAAAATAATCTCTTAGCTAAAGG
>VCCN01003539.1:2107789-2117865 GCA_006491835.1 Architeuthis dux | reverse complement strand
CTTTGATCACAGAATATTATTATAGTGTGGCTGTCTGCAACTGTAGGTGCAGATCCACATGACAGTACGGCTGTCTGCAACTTTAAGTACAGACCCTGGTTACTCATCAACAAAAGCAGATATGCACTGACTATGGGGTTCTGCTGACCGCGTCTACTTTTTAAGTTTTAGCTTATAAGAGTCCAGTTCCTCTCCCACCGGTGTATAGACCCCAAATTTACAAAGACAGTCAGATTTTATTAGTAGTTTTGGCTGGCAAGCCTGTGACTAAAGGTAAATGTTACATTTTTAAAATTAAAAAAAAAAGTACCTATAAGGGACTTAACTTGTTGCGGTTGGCCTCCCTTTTTAATTCAAGAAATGTTTGGATGTTTAATGCATAAAAAAATTTAAGTTGTTCAGTCAATGGGACCAGCCAGTTATTGGGTCCAAAACCAGTGGTCCCTCTCTTCATGGCCAAATTGGTAAGGTAATGTCAGATGAGAAGAATATGAGATGCAAGTTCAGATCTCGTCACAAGCCACTTCATACTAAACCATCATAGAAGGTAAAACAATTTGGATGTTGTGATGAAGAGATAACAGTGTTCAATCCCTACCATGGCACAATGGTTAAAAGTATAGTGACTTTGATCCTCACTGTGCCTCTTTTCTAAGGCCTTGAGCCAGACTTAGTATGAGTGCTTAAAAGTGGAATTTGATGCATTCATTTATTCATTGAAATGTATATGCAGTTAAAATGTTCATAACTAGATTGTTTTCTTAAATTTAAAATTTTCTAATTAAGAATAAACATTACAGAAAAGATTAGATTTAAAAGCATTTCATGTTTTAATGATGCCACACCCCTCGGGGCTTCAAAATGGCTGATCAATTAGGCACACACACACGCGCTTTTGGATAGGGAAAGAGTTGTCAATAAGGTCTTTTAATAATGTGTGTGCAAGCATGCATATGCACACACACACATACACACTTATTTTCAATAAAGGCAATCAGTCGTGTAATAATGTATGTGTGTGTGTGTGTATATATACATGTACACACACTTCATCAGAATTAGAGAAGTGAAAAAAGAACGGAATCATCAAATAGAGTCGATAACTGTGTTTCAAAATAAGATTACGTCACAACCTATTATTGTTTGGGATTTTTATCAGACGCCTGAAAAATATATATATATATATATATAGTCTGTGGAAACTTTGATTTCTCGTATCTGTTTATTTCTCGTAACCGTCTACACATCTCTAAATTCTCCCTATAGTGTATGACAAATCTCCCGTTCTGCCTTCCCCATTCTGAACCCCCCCACCAATGCACTGTCCATATATGTATATACGTAGAGGGGGAAAAAAAACAAAAAAAAAAAACAATTTTTAAAATACACGCACAGTTTGTACCAAATATCCTCTGATAGGTAGGATTTAAGCATGTTAGGGTGTTTCAAATTTAAAAATTGCGATTTTCATCTCACTTTGGTCGTCACCTTGATTCTATTTATCTGAGTGACCTCTATTTCAAATTCTAGACACATTGAATAATATTTAGTGGTTCTGCTCTTCTATCACTTATGTATGGTAAGTAGCTAAATCATGTGGTGAAGTGGCTGCCTTGGCGCAATTATATCCATGATTTGATCTTGAGGAGCGTCTTCGAAAGAGTGTTCGCATAGACCATCAAGAGGTCAGGAGATTCTCTTTAATAAAAACATCTCAAACCAATTCAAATATATCCGTAGATTTTTTTCCACTTGGATTAACGAATAGCTCATATGAATGAAAAAAAACCAAAAGAAACCCCAAAACAACTATCAGATCAGGATAGATGTTGTATAGCGATAAATCAGCAAGCAAATCTTGCTGGCTGTTGTTAGTGGGTTTGATCCTCATCAGATCTTCTCCCAATATAGGTGGTCATACCAATTCATGCTAACTGACTATATATACTTATATAATGAACATTGCTATTTTGGGGGTTTGCTGTCCGTAACACTTGACTCTCACACAGGGGTAAAAACTTTTGAAACTATGGACTCTTCAACTGAAACAAATTTGCTATTATAAATTAGTTTCATAGAAAATCAAACGTTACAACACACACATATTTTCAACAGGGCCACTAATCATGTATGTGTTTATATATACATGCATACACACACACAATTATTTTCAATAAGGGCAACAACATGTGTGTGTGTGTGCGCACACACACACATACACACCCATTATTATTATTTCTTTTGTTTTTGGCATCATAGATTCCATTGTTCTTGTCTTCGAGATGCTGAAATAAAACAGAACAGAACAACAAACTACAATGAATTTGAATTGATTATTTATTAATTTGATTTTTTGAAAAAATATAACTTTTCTTTTTCTTTTTTCTCTTTTTACAATTTGAAAAGGAAAAAAGAATTACAGGTTTCATTATAAATCAGAAATCAGAATTTGTGTTCATGTTTTAAAATTGTTTCCCTCCGGCATTTGTGTGTGTGTGTGTGGGGGGATTGTCTTTTCCCCCCTCAGTTTTTCAAAATTTGAAGTTTAGAGAAAGAAAAAAAAAAAGAAAAAAAAAAAAAAAAAAAAAAAAAAAAGAAAAAAAAAAAGAACTTTGAAATAATGTCTCTTACAAAGATTGAAAAACAAAACATTTACTTTCCAGATATTTCTTCATTTCATAAAAAAGTCTAAATTTTCTAACATGAAAAAGAAAATAACAACATCACCTGAAAATATCATTTAACAACCATTGAAATATTAGGGTGTATCAAAAGTATTTTGTTTTTTTTTACAGACCTTTATTCCAAAGCTTATTTTATGTACACATTTAATTATCTACGACTCCACTATATTATTAATATTATATACATATTATATACATATATAATCAATACTAGTAAGCTGTACCTTTTGTTTCAGATGTTATAATGGCAGATACAAGTTATCAAGATCTGGCAATTTTGAGGCATTATTTTGAACTGGGCCTCAAAGCTGCTTAAAGAATTTGGGAAGTGGAAGGAAATGAAACAATATCTCGCCATATTACCCAAAACTGGTTTAAACGTTTTAAGGGAGGTGACTTGTCCCTTGAAAGCCCAGAAGTTGTTGATTAAAATTAATCAAAATGCAAGGTAGAGAAGAACCCAACCATCAATGATCGAAAACTTTCAGAAGAGTTATTATTGTTTTGTTTAACGGCACATTGACCCTTGGTGGGTCATTTAGTGCCGGATTCAGGAGGGGGGGGGGATCCTGTGTCCTCGTGACTAGAGAATTGAGGGAGGAGAATCCCAAATCCCTGTCACTGAGACAATGCAACGAGGACCAGGATAAAGAGGGGGAGGGAAGGGGTGGAGATCCCAAAAGCTTCTCAGGACGAATCCTGAGCATGCTGATGGTGATCGCCTCCCGACCAGCTGGCCAAGATATCCTGTGCAACTTCTCCCAGGACAATACCCGAGCATGCCACAAGGATCCCCGAAGGGTCGTGGTTCTCTGAACTTCGAGGACATGGCGGTTTCGAAGAACAGATACTACACTTTGATCTTAGCCAAAAGGCCGCAAAGACGATCTTTCAGAAGAGTTAGGATCACCAAAAGATATGTAGAGCGTTACATAAGCGCACAAAAAAAAAAAAAGAAAAAAAAAAAAGATTAAAAAAGGAGAATACTTTTGATACACCTCGATAATATTTTTTCAACTTATTTACATGTATACAAATGAAATGTGAAAGGGAAAAAAACAAAAAAACTGCCAATGAAATATATTAATGAAACATTAAAAAAAAAAACTATAGCAAAGTATTTGATGGTACAATTTAGTAATGATGCATAGAGCTAGTAGGCACGAGGATCTGGGTTCCATCTGAGCTGCTGGCTGAGTATGACAGGTATGCCTATAAAAGGTAACCTGAGGTAGATTTTAACTTCAATGATGGAAAATTTATACAGTACTGGACCTTTTATCCGGCTTCCAGAAAACCCAGCTAATTTTGAAACTGGCAGGCATCGTAAAAAGTTTACCACTCGTCTGCTCTTTGTTTTTGTGGTGTGATTGTATTTTTTCAGATGAAGATTAGCAGATTAATATTGATTAAACAAACCCTGTTTTTCAAGTGGATTAATTTGTATGTTATAAACGGTTTAATTCTTTACTTTTCGTCATTTACTTGCCATCGTATATTTTACATCTTAAGAGTTTTAAGTGGATTAATAAAGATTAAACAGACTCAGAAGTGGATTAATTTGTATCTGTTAAATACAATTTTGTTCTTTACTTTTCATTGTTTATTCTATATTTTAAGTATACATTGAGCCTTGGTCCAGAAATCTGGCTCACCTTTGGTCCAAAACTTGCGGGATAAATGGTCCGGAACTGTATATTAATTATTAAGTATGACAGGTTTGCTTAAAAAAGGAAGCCTGACGTCGATTTTAACTTCAGTGATGGAAGATTTATACAGTACTGGACCATTTATGCGGCTTCCAGAAAACCAGAATTAGCAGAAACCCGGCTAATTTTGAAACTGGCAGGCATCGTAAATACAATTTTGTTCTTTACTTTTCATTGTTTATTCTATATTTTAAGTATACATTAAGCCTTGATCCAGAAATCCAAAAATCGGGCTGACCTTTGGTCCAAAATTTGCTAGGTAAATGGTCCGGAACTGTATATTAATTATTAAATATGACAGGTTTGCTTAAAAAAGGAAACCTGAACTTTAGTGCCAGAAAAATTATACAACCTTATGTGACCTTCCAGCTAAATTGTATACTCCACCATAAACGAATGATTCTGGTTTTGATTCATTGAATTCTTTGAGGAATTTGTTGATGTCTTCAATTTATTGCATAGAGCAGGGGTTGGCAAACTACAGCTTCATTTCATCCGGCCTGCCGACATCATTGAATATTTGATGTTGTATACAAACATTTGAGAAACCAGAAAATTTGAAGCACAATTTGACAATATTTTGTCCCCCGCCCTCCCAAATGAATTTCATAGTTCTCATTGATATTAGAATTAAGTTTATGTAGGTATATACCCCGATAATGAAAAACATCAAAGTAATTTTTTTTTTTTAAAAGCTGTTTCTGTAGCTTTGTATGATCATCATTTCATTTTTTTTTAATTCACTTGGGCCCGCAAGACATAAAACCATTTCTAACCCAGCCCACCTCCAAAAACATTTGCCGACCCCTGGCATAGAATGAAACAAATGATAGTCTGAAGGGGACAGATCGAGAGAATATCCTGCATGTGGGAGAATTTCCCAATTCCATAACCATTTGCTGTATCACATTTACAACATGAGGACAGGCATTGTCATTCAGCAAAATCATCTGACCCCAAAAAACTTCCTGGTCCCCTAAAAAGTATTCTCTGTTCCAATGTTTCATTAAAACAAGTTCACACGTTGTTTGTACTGCATCTTCTTTCAAAAGGTCCTCCAAGTCATCAGTTTTCAGAAAACTGTTTTGTCCCTGAGCTTTTTTAAACTTTGCAAATTATTCCTCGACACATGCTTGCACCTACTGCATAATTACTATAAGCTTCAGTGATCCATTGCCTAGATTCTGCCATGATGTTCAGCAAAATAAAATTTAAATTATCACTCATCCGCAAACAATTCTTAAAGAGTCTGGTTACACAGGCAATAAAGAGCTGAGTAAACTTCAAAGACACTTCTAAGATTTCCCTAGCATTATGCAAAGATGGGGCTGGGAACTTTTGCATCAATGTAATATATTAGGTTTCTCTCAAAATGTGAGTAGTTTTTTTAAACTCTTAAATTCATAAAGTTTATAAATATATAAATAACTCCTGATCGAAATTTCCCCCTTTGACCACTAGGTGAATTTTTCTTTTTAATTCAATTGACAGAAGAGTTCCATTATTTTTTAATTCTATTCATTGAAGATTTCCACAGTCAATAGGAGCGGTTACAAGCGGTCCATGAATTTAAGTGCTAAAGCGACGCCACTCCATGCAGTGGAAAGCCTGTTGGTTTCACTAGCTGAAAAAATTCAGTTATAGCCTGATGCTCTATAATTGCGGCCTTGCGCCAAACTTTGCTTTGGTAAATTAATATATACATATATATTAAACAAAAAACAAAAGCATTGGGTAGAAATATCACACAATGACTGCTTATACAAAAATTGAATAACATAATCCACAAGAATAACAGAATTGTTAGAACAATGGAAATAAAACAATTATAACAAGATTACATTGAAAAAAAAACAAAAAAAAACTGTACAGAATAATTATTTAACTTTGTTTAATAATTCTCAAGTTATTAAAATATTTACAACAGGGGTTCTCAAACTGTTTCTTCCAGCAGACCCATTTGCCCTATCCAGCAAGGTTGGTGTACCCCTTGTGGAGAATATAGTGTAAAATGTAAAATGATACCATAGAATAGACAATAGACATTTAGTATTTATTAGTAATTTCATCTCGTCTAAATTAATAGCATAATAGCGCCGTTGGAAACAGTCATTGTCATCTTACATTAATAGTTGAATCATCCATCATTATGGTGAAAGAAAGAAGTGGAATAGAGGAGAGAAAGAAAGATACATGGCAAAAATAATGAGACAAGCCTAATGATACGTCACAGATGCTGTTACTCATACTATGAACACACAGTCAAAGAAAGAAAGTGAATTATTAAACTGCTTTTCTTTTCCACTTTTGTATATAATGATTCAATTCGCTTCCTTTCTTTCTACCCTGTTATTAAACTACCTTTCTTCTTTGTTCACTCTTTCTTCCTTTGTTAAAGTGTTACGTTTTTAATTGTAAACACCGTTCAAAAAAGGATTGGTTTTTTTTAAATTTAAAATCAAGCCCTCTAAAAAAAATTCTTGTTAAAATAAACTGGTTAATATGTTGTTGACTTTAAATTGTATATTTCTTTCTAGCTTTTACTTATGATTTTGTGTTGTCTCAAAATATTCTTTTTATTTATCTTTCAGTCAATCGTCTCACGATTAAGGGCATCCTGTTATATAGACTTACTAGTTGAAAACCGCCTATAGGGTGGATTTTCAGCTAGTTTAATTTAATGTTACATTTTAATGAGATTTAGATGCTTGGCTCTTTCCAATAAGTAACTCAATTCTAGCCAGTTTCAGAGAGAGACACATCCGCATATCATTCTCAATTGACAACCTTGCATGAAATTTGCTATTAAAAAAAAGCACATCAAGAGCATGCAAGGAAGTTGAACGAGTGTGGATATGCATGCAATCCAGAGATGTTTGACTTTAAGGAATGATCCTTTGGATTTACGCAATGATGCCGAACAATATATCAGGTTTACAAGACACACGAGTTGTGTTTAGTTGGTTGGGATTACTTCAGAATTCTAGTGTTTTTACAAACCTTGCATACGCCCGTAATTTCTCTTGTGTACCCTCAGGGGTACACATACCCCAGTTTGAGAACCCCGGATCTATAAGGTAAGTTAAAAGGTTATACACTGTACAACTAATTGGAACATAAAACACCTGAAGGGAAAAATTATCAAAGCAATTATGATTACATTTCCTTTTATAAACCAAATGGTGAAAATGTAATCTAACATCAAAATGTCCAGCCATCACAATCATTTGATTGGAGTCAAACCTGAACGAACCCTTTCCAGACAGACTGGCCAAACACCTACATTTGTTTACAAACAAATCTGGCAGTGTGTTCACAAATTAATTGAATTTCATGAGTAAAATTTTCTCTACCATATAGCCTAAGCATAATCCTACCAGAATATATATATATGGTATAGAGCAGTGGTCTTAAAACTTCAAAACTACACGAGGAACCCTTTTCAATAATTAAATTTTATAGGGAACCCCTTCAAAAAATAACTTTCCCTTCTACATATATATTATATTTAGATATGTTATGTAACTATTGGATTTTAGCCTTGTTTATCCGAATGTGTATGAACGTGTATGTAAAAGCCATGAAGAAATCGTCTATTTAATGGAGAATTTTTAAATATATTACGAAAATGTCACTTTGTATTTCCGAACCCCTGGAAAGGTTGCACTGAACCCTGGGGTGCCGCAGAACACATTTTGAATACTGCTGGTATAGAGGGATTAACTTTTGTAGATATCTCACAAGTTGAATTTAAGTTGGTAAACTGGTAAAATTCAGAAATGTATTCAGTCTGGAAAGGGTTTAAAAAAAGAAAGAAAATGAAACAGAAGCGCCCAAATGCTTTATAAATAGTAGTTTTCACCTACAAATACACGTACACCTCACAAATCTCAGTAAATGTTAGAGGGCGGGGCCCCCAAATCTCTAGCTATGCCTCTGAAATCAAATTAATGTCCCTAATTTCTATTTCCAGATAATATAGAGGGATTAACTTTTGTAGATAGCTCACGAATTGATATATTCAGTCTGGAAAGGTTTTTTAAAAAAATATCCCTAATTGTCATTTCCACGGGGTCTGTACATTGTGGCTTTTTTAATGACTGGTGATAGTAAAGCCATATCGTTGCAATGATTTTGCAGAGAAGTGATCTATTATATATAGTGGATTCTGCTTAAGCGGAACCACAAATTTTAGTCCCTATAAGCGGTCATTCCTTTTAAACAGATTTGGATTTGTTTGTGACTATTACATATGTTTGATTCTCTTCTTGCACAAATAGTCCTACTAAGCAGTTATTCTGTGTGACCGATGTTCCATTTAACCGGAATCCAGTAGATAATGTTTTCTGTTTTTCTTTGTAAAATGTAATGAACAATGATAAATATTTGAATTCTTGTGGTACCAATTCGTTTTGGTATCAGTCCATGGTTAGGGATTGATACAATGAAACCTCCATGGAAGTATCCATCTCGATGATAATGTTTCTTTTTATAAACCAAATGTTGAAAATGAATCCGTTTGATCTTACAGGGCGCTGCCATCACAACTATTTGATCTGATACCAACTTTTGTTCGGCCAATCTAATCTCTTCTTTCCATCTTTGATGTTGACAACGTTCTGGCCATTTCATTCTATGGCCTTCTTAAGGTGTATTATGTAATATCAGTAAGGAAAGAGGGTCTCTCCTATTGGTCTCTTTCTCCAGTGGTGCAGAGCAACAAAAATGGTATCAAACAGAAAATTTAGATGCTAACCGCAATGCTCGTAAATTGTGTCGACACCAATGATGGGATGAAGAGATTGGATTGTCCAAACAAAAGTCGGTATGTTAACGACTCTTCTCAAAGTTACAGACAATGCATTCGAGTCAAACATGAATTTTTAAAAAAATCAAATTCATGTCCCTAATTGGTATTTCCCGGCGGTCTGTACATCGGGGCTTTTATAATGACTGGCTGGTGATAGTGAAGCCATATCATTGTGATGATTTTGCAGAGAAGTGTGATGCTGGAGAGGCCAAGGAGCACCCCGGTCAAGATAGAGTTTCGAGGATAAAGTGACATGTTAAAGTTCTTGACTGTAATACCCGTGAAGGCAATGGTCAGTACGATGTATGGACTAAACGTGTAGCGAACGTATTTATCGAGAATGATGCTGTCAAGCATGAACCAGAGAAGGATCCCAAGGGCTGCAATCCCGAGGCAAATTGTCCCTGCCAGGTTGGAGTCGATGTTGGTTTTATTTATTATCACAATGTTCAGGTTGAGTAAGGATGCAATGCTGACCCAGGTGGCATAAAAGGCTAGGCCGTTTTGGACGAGGATTCGGATCAACCAAACATCTGCATTTAGTCTGGAAATAAAAAGAAGAAAACAGGTCTGGTTAGTCACTCAATAGAAACCATCATGTGACCAACGTCTTTTGGCAGCATGCCATGTTGAGGGTGATCAATTAAAATATTGGAAAATGGGGTGATCAATGAATAAGTTACTTCTCTCGCCTTTTGTTTTAGCAGTGATCACTAAAAAAAAGTCTGAATTTTCACAAAAACAAGTGTGAATGATGCCAGACACAAATGAAGAGATCTATTTAGCATAGATTTACATTGTAAATTGAACCAGTACTGGGTTTCTTTTTGACATAGTAGGTTTACTTATATATATATATAAGCTCCAAATGAT
>VCCN01003539.1:1970106-1984107 GCA_006491835.1 Architeuthis dux | reverse complement strand
CATCTAAGAAAAGGGGAACCTTACAAATTGCAGTTATTCATTGTTTCTACTCTGTCGTTTATGGAACATTTCTTGAAGAAATGAGAAAATTCCAGGATAAGTGAACAGACCAATGTGTCTAATATGTTCTGAATCCCACTCCACATTTAAAGAATTTAACATTAAGCGTCATTACACAACTAAACATTCCGAGTTTGATAAATAGAGGAGATATCAGAAAGCTTAAAATTGAAACACTAAAGAAACAGATTGATAGCCCAAATACGCTATTTTCTAAAAAGCAAACAGAGCTCAGCGAAATGGTGCATACAAGTGCTATGTTGTTAGCAAAAAAGTTCCTAACATTCTAAAAATTATTCTAACTGTGAATTTGTGGCCCGGTTTATGATAGCAATATTTCATGCGGCCTGCTGCTTGAAAAAGGTTGCCCATACCTGTACTAAATGTTGGTGTGCCCTTTTGATAACTGAGCCCCTGCCCTTCTGAAAGTCTGTGCAGGTCACTGCTAAAGCTAATTCTTTATTCCAAATTCTTGCAATTGGAAGGTGCATAACTGTTCCAAAAAAGTGATGGGAGAAAAAAGGTCACAACTTACCCCAGAAATATTGAAGTCGTCACTGTTGACTTTTTTAATGAGTGATTGGATAAAACCGTTTGTGTCATCAATCAGTTGTGGAAGATTTTGTAAATGCTTAAGAGCTGCAGGCAAATCCTGCTTTATGATGTCCATCTGAAAAGAAATCAATATTTTAGATCAGGGGTTTCACAACCTCTAATTTTTTAATTTTTTTTATTAATGAGACCGAATTGTTTTTTCAAAGTTTATTAAGTAAAAGAAAGAAAGAAAGGTCTGGATTCCGCCCAACAATATTTGGGTGAGGTATGCTCGTACAGTATTCTGATCTAAGAGGAGCATTACCTTTTTCATTATTTTCACACCCTAATCACACAGCTTAAAATGTACTCAATTAACTGCTGAGTGCACAGGGAAATTTTTCCTAATGAAGAGATTTCCACACTCTTCACTCATAACCGGGAATCGAACCTGGGACCTTCTGCGTGTAAGGCAGAAGTGCTAACCATTACACTATCCGAGCGGACGAAAAGAAATTTAACATTGTGTTTGTTAAGTTTATCAATTCCTGGCCCCCATAGGAGGCTGATCTCATAGCTGAACAAAGATTCGTAGTTGAAAGGCACGTTTTTTAATATTGCAAACCAAACTGTATGTAATTGCTTGTTGAACATATAAGTAAATTCTCAAGAAATATCTTGAACGAGCAAAAGTTTAATGTAAATATAAAGGAATAGTTTATTTTCACGGATTACTTAGTTTTAAAAATAATGCACTGAAATCTTCATGTGCCGTTGCTGCAAATCTCCGAAAATAGTCTTGCGAGAATATAAAAACAAACGTGCCGTTAGAACGAGTGTCATTAAATGGTACCGTTCGAACGGGAGTTTACTGTAATCAGTCCAATTTCAGGAAATTGATCGAAAAACTAAAATTTAATAAATTCAAAACTTTAGAGAAGCATTTTTTTTATCAAATGTTGACTAGTTTTTACCTTCATCTTAATTTCAGTTGCTTATATATATATATATATATATATAAAAAATGTTATATGCAATGAAGATAGATCTTTAGAGAACTTGCTTCTTCCTCCAATAATAATAAAAAAACGACACACGTGTATTTGAATAGGGAATTTAAGTTAGGTATTAAGTTTGAAAACTAAACTTATTAAAGAGATACAGAAGGTTTTTAAAAGATCCTAAATAGTAACAATAATATCTTAACTCCTACAAATGCAGATATTTGCCGTTTATCACATTAAAAAAATAGATAAGAAAAACACTAACTTACCACGTGAGTCTGGTTAGAATCGTCCATTTTGGAATACTCAAGGGGGGTAACTCGCATTGACTACGTTAAGAGAACTAGTCTAGCATCATCTAAATGGGTCTACAAGGAAAAACAAAAAATGTCCCTGGTACTTTTGATGAATTTTTATCTCACAGACTTTTTCACCGAAACTGTAAACATCGTGCGGCTAATATAACCTTTAAATTGAATTTATTGATTTGTGCACCTTCTGTTTGTGCCCCTTTTTATAACTTTGGTGAAAGGTAAATATTCTTAGTAAAAAAAAAAATCCCATAGTCCATGAAATAAAAAAAAATAAAAAATTAACCCAGTACAGCACAAGGCCAGATGAATGAAAATTTTAAAACTTTTTTTTATTCCAATCTTTCATGTAGGAAGCCTTGAAAATAAGCATTTGAAATCATGGGCGTTCGCTGCCCCTTTTTCAGGGTGGGGGAGGGCAAAAGGATATATTGCAGTGGGAAGGGGCCAACTCAAAATATTTTTGCGCTAGTTTGACTGCCAAAAAGCGCTAAAAAATTTTAAATATATATTCAGCTGTATTTTAGCCCTTCAGGATGCACCAAGAGGTGCAGTGAAAAAAGCATAATCATAAAACATTATCTAAATGCTTGAAAAGTCACAGTTACTGAAAAGAATTAGACGAAGGAACTTCTGTAGAGAGTTTGTTTGAGTCCTACTGTGTATGATTTTAAGAAACAAAAGGAGCACATTTTAAAGCTTTTTGTTGAAAAGATGGGTATTAGTTCAACTTGTGCATTTTCTGTCGTCCAGCAATGGCCAGGTCCCAAACCTGCCTCATTAAAGTCATGCAACCTGTGTTAGATAATCAATTTTAGCAGTTTATTGATTTTTAACAATTTTTCTAATAGTGTGGAAATCAGAACAATATATTTTAAATATAATCAATATAATATAAATTATAATGAATGAAAATGATTTCTGTTTGCTTATGCTTTTTAATTGGTTGTATTAAAAATAATTTATAAGATTCAGAAAAAATTAATAAATATATGTGTAATGTTATGCTAAAATAAACATCTAAAGTTGTTGAATTTAGAGTTCTTCGGTTAGGTTTTTACACATTTGGTTTATAAAACTGTAAACTGTAATATAATGAGACCATTAGAGAGGCGACCAATTGCTGAAACCATTAGAGAGGTGACCAGTGGACCAGTTGCTGAGACCATTAGAGAGGTGACCAGTGGACCAGTTGCTGGGACCATTAGAGAGGTTACCAGTGGACCAGTTGCTGAGACCATTATCTTAGGCTTCTGCTCTTCTCTCACCTTTTGCCTGTATCTCCTCCTTACCCCTTCCAATCTTCCTTGCTAGTCCATGATTTTATCTAAATATTATGCAAACATGAATTAGTTTCAAATGCCAAAAACTACCTAACTTTTCCCCCCTCTCCCTTCCTATCTTCTTATTAAACTACCTTTTATTTTCTCCCCCCTCTCTCTTCCTAGCCCCAAAGTAAACTACCTAACTTTCTCTCCTCCCCTCTTATTAACTACCTTGGTTACCTCCTGGAAGCTGCTAATTGGATTACCTACCTGGATTTTAGTGCAAGTGGCTGCTGGTTCCAGGACTAAATAATACAATATTTTCCTTAATAATCATTTTTAGATGAATATTGTTTAAAATTAACTTTTTAAAACTAGCATTCCAAGGGAAATTATGAATCACTGCCACCTATATAGGCTGTGTTGGGGGTGATCAATTAACAAATTGGAAAAAGGGGTGATCAATGAATAAGTTATTTCTCTCGCCGTTTGTTGGGTTGCGATCAGTAAAAAAGATCTGAATTTTCAAAAGACAAACTAGTGATAAACAGAATTTCATATCTCTTCTCCCAGTTGACATATCTGAGTACTTTAAAAGGCCAAATCATGGATTTCAGACATGAGGAATTCAAAAATCCACTTTATTTTACCATAAAATGTAAGCTTTAACTTTTTAATCCCAATAGATAAAAATTGACAAAATACACCGTTGGAAAGCTGAGGAAATTCCCTTTTTAATGATATATATATATCTCCTTCATGAATTAAATCCACAATTTTTCCTATAAAGTATACTTGACATTTCCTTGTAAAATCCTGAAATACCTATAAATTATTTTATGGTAAAATAAAGTGTATTTTTGTATACCTCATGTTTGGTGTGTGCTGGCAGCCATTTTGTTTTATGCAAATGAGGTAGTTCTTCCCAACCTTTTTCTTGGGAACACCTTTTTTCTGAAAGAGGACAGCCTAAGGAACATTTTGGTACCCTAAATGTAGAATCATGGGGGGGGGGGCACGGTAGCCCCCTGCCCCCAGTCTAATAATACTAGTGTGATGTTTTCTCTAAAAATAAAATTCAAGATAATAAAAGCCAAGCCTGTGAATTGTTACAAAAAGTGGAATTTCCAGATTAAATTTCATCAGTTCTTTTTTTAGCTGAGATTTATGAATAGAGTTTCCTGCTTGTGTCATTTTCAAATTGAAACTTCCTTTAACCTTGTAGTCACTGAATATTTGGAGGTAAAATTTAACTATCGACTTGTTTTTTTTTTTTACTGTAACAACAAGAACAAGAACAATCCTCACCAAATTTAGGGGTGTAAACGCTTCACTGTTTGTCTGTCCCGTCACATTAAATCAAACCGATATATAAAATTAACATTTCCCTGCCGTGATCTGAAATCACAACCAAGTGATTGGTAGCCGGCTCTCTTACTGACTAAACACACTTATAAGTCTTACATATCTATGAAAATTTATCTCCCAGATATGCAAGGGTTTATTTTATTTTAATAATTAAATACATTTATACAAAAGAAAAAAAAAGAAGATAGTTTTATTTAATGTCTACAAACCAAAGAATAGAAGTAGGGGTGGAGGTTTTAACCCCCTTTTCAGATCCATTTTGTTTTCCACCAAATGCTTCAGTTTGAAGCATTTGTCTCTTTTCTAAATTAAGAATATGTTAACAGAAAACATACCCATGCTGAATGGTCTCAGCAACTGGTCCATACGTTGGGTTAAAACGAGAATTCATCCACCAAATGGTTGATGGAAGTATGTATGTATATATATATATATATATATAGTTAGAAAGATAATTCTATCAGCTTCCCGATTTGTATCTGTTGGGCTTAAAAAGTTACAGCCCAAAATGTGAAGCTAAGTATTGAGCATTTTGCGAGAAAACAAGTACACAGTCCAAATCCATGGATTGTGGAATTTATTTCTGATGGGGGGGGGGAATATTCATATATATATATATTTATATCTTTAGAAAGAGAATTCTATCAGTTTCCAATTTGTATCTGTTGGGCTTAAAAAGTCACAGCCAAAAACGTGCTGCTAGGTATTTAGCATTTTACAGGGAAATTTTAACTTTATAGTCCATATTCTAGGGATTGTGGATTTAATTCTTGATGGGGATATATATACATATATATATCTATATATGTGGACTATAAAGTTAAAATTTACCTGTAAAACGCTAAGTGTACAGTATACTGTTATTTCAGAGACTGTCCACGATGCTATCTTTTATCAATATTTAACATTACTAAATATGTTACAAAAAATATTTGAAAAAGAGTGCGAATCAGCGCTAAGCGGGGTATTAATGTACTTTGACATTTGAGTAGATTACAATCAAACCTGTACAATCCAATAGTAGTGAGATTTAGACTTTTGTGTCTTTCTGATCAAGCAACACGAAAATGATGACCTACAAGAAAAGTATGTCAGTGTGTGTGTGTGTGTGGGGGGGATAAGAGCATGCTGGCCTAAGCAGGAGTGCGGTGTATATAAAACATTCCTTTTTTGTTAACTATCACAAAGTAAAACTAGTTAAGAGAGTCCTCCCCGCCCAATGATTTAGCTACCAGAAGGGAAACCACTGTAGTTCCTTGTTTGATCAACAAATCTTCTAAACGCATGGAGAGGATTTGCTATGTTAAGGATTCTTGTCTACTAGACAAGAAGTTCACTGAAAAAAAAAGAAAAGAAAAAAAAAAGTTAATTTTGATAAATATTTTATTAAGCATATTTAATAGTTTCTTTTGACATCTTGCAAAGGCAAGGAATACTTTGGAATTTTGGTAAAGAAAATATTTTCATAAGAAGATGCCGCCACCAGACCATTCCATTCTCTGCAAAAAGAAAAAAAAAAAAAAAAAAAAAAAAAATGAAAATGAATTAGAGAACAACTTTTTTTTTAGAATAAAAGTGACCCCCCGCGGGATCCAAATAAATTGACATGCGTTAATATTGAATCATTTTAACAACATTAAACATAGAAAATAAAAATAGTTGATCACTTTAATCCTCTTTATACTTGGATAACAACAAATCAGGGTTGCTAGATGTCTTTTGCAGCAAACAGAGGTGCTACTCACTGTGCCAACTACATCCGCATGTGCCAGTCATGCTTTGCCACAGACATGACTGGTGCACTCTCAACAGAGCGAGAGTCTGTAGACAACATGGTCAAGTGGGTGTTTGAGGACCAATGGGTCCTGTGAGTGTGGTGAAAGGGTGCAGCAGGACACTGAACACGTTGTGCTGTGAAACTGACCACTTTCACATGATATAGCCAACACCGACCCACTAAAGACCAATCAAATTACACTAAAGTGGATGGCTGGCTGGCGTGACAAGCTAGAAATAAAGTTAACTTCATAATTTCTACAAATGGTTTATTTATTCATCAGAAAAGATAATCCCAAAACTAAGCCTTCATTTTAAATTAGTCACAATAAACTTCTTTGAAATATTTTAATTGTGAAATATCCCAAGGTTTATATCCGACACTATACATGAAAGGAAAAATATTTTTCTTAAGAAATTGCATTAATATAGAGGTTTTGATTTTGACTTCTTGGCAGTTTTAGTGTCAATAAGATTTACAAGGTTCAAAGCTGAGCAATGAATAAGAAATCAAAGGTAAGTTTAATTCAAAGTGGAAAATGAAATAAGAAAATTATTCACAGCAAAACAAAGAAAAAAAACTGACACTCGGCTGACCACAAATCCCAACTTACTTTTTGGTGCTTCACAAAAGCCCCCAACCTTTATGTGTATCGATTATATGATAAACCAAAATGAGAATAAATCTTGTAAAATATAACTCTGAACTCTTAAATTCATATAAAGAATTTGAGAAATGTGAAATAACTACTGATTAAACTTGCCCCCTTTGACCGTTTTATTTTTCAATTCTATTCACGGAAGAGTTCCACTTTAAATGGGAGCGGTTTCAAGAGTTACGATGACTCAATCCGTCCAGAAAAAGATCCAACCAAAATTCCAACTTACTTTTTGGGGCTCCACGAATGCTAGCCAATCGGATGGTTGTGTAGGCAGTAAGCCCATCACCTGACACTTGTAGACAGCCAATGCCAAGCAGAAGACGTTGCCTATCAGGTAGACTATTTTCTGCAGAGGACCTTGGTAACCCTCAATCAATTTAAAAGCTGAAACAAAGACAAATTAGCAATAAAAAAACTGTGATGGATTTACAAAAGATAGAAAAGTCCTTTAAATGAACTGGTCTTTAAAAATGCCTCATCTAATAATTTTAAAACATGAAGAGAATTCTGAAAAACATGCTTGTAGAAAATCAATATTCAATGAACAAGCATAGAGGGTGATTTTGCTGAAGATTATTCACATCATCATCAGAGCATCTATATATTACGGGCTGCACCCTCAAGGTCAGACTTGATGAACACAAGAAGGCCATATTCAGGGGCGAGATAGATAAATCTGCTATGGCCGACCACATCTGGAGAGAGAACGGCGAGCATCTTCCTCTTTGGGAGGAAGTCCAGATTATTGACAGAACGATGTTGGAAACAGAAAAATGAAAGAGGCAGCTCACATCAAAATGTTGACTAAATGCATTAGCCAGACAAGTGTGGATTTCAACCCGATGTGGCTTCTACTTCTCAACAAATCTAAACCAGACAAGACACAGAAACAGAAACACCCGGGCCATGCGCTATAAGGGCTACCCCTTTTATACATAACTTCTGTTTAACCCATCATACTCAGATTTTACACCTGAAGAAGTCCGAAGAATATATTGGCCGAAACGTCTTGTTTACAACACAAACAACAAGAAGGAGTTCAATCGTCCGAAGAATCATTTGAATATTTATATATTAATATGTGTAACCGCCACCATCTCTATATCCGCTGTAGGAAAGGATAGTTAGTTTAATAAGAGAGTAGGAAAAGAGAGAGAGAATTCTGCCTGCTGTCTGCAAAGCGGGACATGAAATTGTTTGGGGAGGAAGAAAGGGAGTGTGGAAGGAAGAAAGTGGAAAGATAGTTTTTATTTTAGAGCCGACTTCCATAGCTCGGTGGTAAGACGTTGGATTATACAGCCAGTGAATTTAGGGTGTGGTAGCTGGAGATCGTTTTTTTTTGCTTTTTTGATTTTTTATATTGTTAAATATTTTTTTAAAACCGCGGTTACTGCTAGTTAAGAATAGAACTGACTTTTGCGGCCTATTTATAGGAGTACATAAAGACAAAAGAAGAAAATAGAGCTGAATGGAAGCAAGGGTAGGGCAGAATTGGGGAAAGGGGGAGCGATGGACAGGACAGGAAGCAGTGGGAGGGGGAGAGCGAAGGGCAGGAAGCAGGGGGAGAGAAGAGCGAAGGGCAGGTCAGGAAGCAGGGGGAGAGAAGAGCGAAGGGCAGGTCAGGAAGCAGGGGGAGAGAAGCAAAGATAGTGTAGATTGTTGAGTAGGAGGGAGATAAACAGAGTAAAAGGTAAAGAAAACGAGAGCAGGAGGAGAGAATGTCATCGTCCATTTGTTTTGATACTCACTGTTTTGTATACTGATGAGAGCCTGGATAGGTCTAAAAAACATCATCCCAACCATCATGATGGGGAAGATAGAAATGGAATTGCCAGCCATCCACATGATAATTATATTCATGGGCACTTGCTTGACTGGACCAAGGGCAACGTCCCATGAGCGCTGAAACACAAGACAAATAAGGGGAGATAACAATATCAGCAACAAAAATAATAATACAGTAATTCCTCCTTTATAATGCAGGTGTTGGGGTCCAAGAGAGACAACCGCATTATAACTGAACCACAGATAATCAAACGTCAATCAAGAGGGCCAAAGCAGGGTTGCCAGATTAGTTAGACAAAAATCGGTCAACCCGGCTCCAAATCTGTCAAATTTGGACAGAAAAATATGGATGGCTAAAAATAGCTAGATTAGTATCACAATAATGAAAATAAATAGAACTGATATCCGATATCTAAAAACAACAAAAAATACCTAAATTTAGATATAAAATATCAAAATTGGCAATGCTGAGTGGGGCCTTAAATCGGACAATTTTGGATGTCCGATTCTTAAAATGTTTAATCAGACATACAGGGCGAAAACACGGACCTGATGTCCGAAATCAGACATATTTGGCCAGCCTGGTGCCAAAACAAGTTCACCAGTGAATGAAGTTCTTGTTTTTGTCACAAAATATATGAAATGGTGAGTAAAACACAATGTTATTATATGTTGATTGCAAATTGGTGAAATTAAATATTTTAGTCATATCAAGTAAGTCTTTTGATAAAATTCTGTTTTTATTCGCGGTTTTCTAGCCTTATCTCACGAACCACGCAATAACAAACAGTGCTATATAGAGGGATGCCTGTAATGAATGAATGACTTGGCTCCGTGAACAAATATTTGGGACGGGTTTTCCGTGTCTTTATTTAGGTCCTAGATCGGAGGGGCCTGAACGCGAAAAATCCGTAGTCTGCGCAATGGAGTTTTAAGGTGAAGTGCAATATGTGTGCAGCCAACCCCACCCTTTAAACCTTGGGTGTGCACACTATGGTCCACCGTAGTGGCATGGATAGCAGCAGTGTCCTTAGGTCGTAGGTTTGACAGGAGTTTCCTTCTCCTGGCAGATGCCTGAGCTGGCTAATGGGGTCTGCCACCCCTAAGCAGATAGAGGGACACCTGTAATAATAATAATGAATGAATGCTGGAGTATTGTGGAGACTTGCTGTCACTTGATCTCCAATGAAAGCCACCAGATACAACTAGTGTTAAAACTCAATCAGTACAAATAATGGATGAAGTAGGGTTTAAGTACCCCGAAATTGACCGAATTGAAACGGACACATTTTGCCTCAACACCGGATGACGTCACTGAAACGTCAGCAGTCTTACCAAGATAAACAAATACAATGTGTTTTTTTTTAAGGGAAGATCACAGCTTTAACTGTGCACGGACCTTTTTTGACAAGTTTAAAATTAAAAGAGAGAGAGATCAAAATTAATAATCTCAAAGTTTTCTTAAATGTTTTATCATCCAGTCCAGAAAAACAATGATCAAAAAAGAAAGAAAACAGAAGCATTTTTAGAGTTTTGTTACAAAAATGTTTACGTCACAATGTTGTTTCAAAATGTTTAAAACGGGCGCTAGCTCCTCATAATTCTGAATATAGTAAAACACAAAATGAAACATGAAAAGGTTAATCAGTTTTGATATTAAAGTTGACACAGACACTTGATGATCAAGATGAAAAAAGTGCTTTTCATAATTCTTCATGAATCAGTTTGATTTTCTTGTAATTTACGTTATTTTTGTTTTAAGAGTATTTTTTAAAAGTTTAAATCAAATCTGAGTTTTTATGACATTCTTACTCCTTTAGAGTTGCTCGGCAAGAATGTCATGAAAACTCCGATCTGATTTAAACTTTAAAAAAAATACTCTTAACAAAAAATAATACTGAAAATCAGTTCGATTAGAGTTTTTATGACATCCTTGCCGATCAAGTCTAAAGGAGTAAAACAGCCTTTTTATAATTCAATCATATTTTGATTTTGTGGAAAATACTTGTATTTTTATTAATGTTACATAAGGAGAAAAACAATACAAAAAATTGGAGACTAAATTAATATAATAAAAGCAGATTTTGCTCATGTGTAAAGCTGGTTGTCATGGCCAGCTGTCCTTCAATCAGGCCTGCTCACCAAGGGCAAGGGGGGGGGTGTTAAAGTTGGAACCTAATGTAATGAAATACACTCTGATTGTGTGTGTTCGCACCTTTTGGGGAGATGGTACGTGACCAAAACGCCATATCATGTTTCCCAGCACTAGAAAATAGGTCAAACGGCTGACAAAGTCAGAACAAAGAGAATACGTACAACTAATCAGCTTTGCTGGGTTTTTTTTAGGACGTTGATTTCAAATTGTCCGGCAGTGAGAGTGAATTACAGTTGGACAGTCAACAGCTTCTCCCTACCCACTAGGGTTAGGGGAGAGAATTGTTAGAATTTTAACCGAAACAGAATTCGATGCCCCTTAGTGATCCGCAAACTGTCCCGGAATCAAAGCTATCGACGGGAATAAAACGAACCCATATTTTTAATTGAACATAATTAGTTTTGTTGTATTTTCATCCAGTCACGTGGGAGAGCCCTTTCTCCAGTATGGACAAAATGTTATATTTCCCTCCGCAGAATTTTCGCTCCCGTAAATGTACAACCCAATGACGAGACGTCACACATTGGCAAGAAGAAATAAAACCGCATTATTCTACACTAATGGGGGCCACTAAAAATACCCGATACTGTAATAAATAAGCAGATCAAAAGCTATTTATATGACCGATGTTCTGCCAAAATCCTCATGAAAAGTGGCCGCAGATGCCCACGGTGAGCGTCAACCCTGCTTGTAAGTAAACATACTCACTTTCACAATCAAGTCTGGGTCAATATCTTTGACTCTGTCGGAAACCATAGCTGTCTCACTGTAACCGACAGGTGGCCGGAGATCTGTGACCAGACTCACCTGGCGATCCGACTTGGACCTGAAAAAAAAATTTTTTAAAATAATAATAGAAAGGCAAAGCTTGTTGAAGACAACGGATAGGAAGACATTTCAAAATTTGAACCAAATCTGGATTATTGATTTATTTACTCAGCAGATAGATAATCCTCAAAGGGTGAGATGAATAATCCCTCACAATAAACAGCAGGTAATCTGATTAAATTCTTTAATTGTCAATTTAACAGAGGATTTGATTCGATTATCATCTTGACCATTTATGATGATTAGTAATTTATTTGCAGTTTTTTGGGGAAAAATATTGTTATGTGGTTTCCTTTGAAATGTTGCTTATGTCATAAGGGAAGATAAATCATGTAAGCATACCATACAATTGGTGGAAAGTAGGGTCCAGTTTAGCACTAGGGTTACATTGTAAATAGAACCCCCCCCCCGTCCTAAAACCTCAAAAAACTTCTTTCAAAATATATGGGTATATACTTGTACGTGTAGTGTACATGTGATGGACTTACAAGTAACAGACAGAATAAAAGAACTAGAAAGATTTATAAAAATATCTCCGGTTCTACAAGGTGTGCACAAATAATCTTTTTATCAGAGATTTTTCCCCCCAATCTTTCTTATTGAAGCCACAAAAATTCTTACGATAAAATTAATTTTTAGAAGATTTTATTTTCGTAAGGTGTCTATTTTCTGGTAAGATTTGTCAGCGGGTCCATGGCGTACCTAGGGTTGGTATCACCGCCCCCACAACTTGATCTCTTCCCGGGATATCTAGAATTTTGGTGATATTTTTGTACTTCTACGGACTTTTGATAACAAGGCGACATGTAATAATAATCTTTGTGTTATTACTAAGAATATTGTAAAAAATTCTGATATAAAAAAGATTTGTGCATCTATTATAAACTAAAACCTGGGAGATATCTGTGTTTGAAAATCTCCATATCCGTAAAATTAGTCTCATCGAAATTTTCCATACAAATTTATTAATTGTTCTTTGTTAGTTTTTTTTTTTTTTTGGGGGGGGGGGGTCTTCAGTTTATTTTTTTCAACATTTTTAGATTATTATTGTATTTTTCTGGCTTCATATTCTGAAATCAATAATCTTTCTGACTAGTTTTTAGGGTCTTTAAAGTAAAATAAATCTTAGTTTAGACGATCGTCTTCTCCACTACTAGTAGACAAATCACAGCATAATGTCGATGAAACTCAACAAAAAGCCTAAAGTTACTAAAATAGAAAAGTATATCTTTAAAAAAAAAAAAAAAAAAAAAAAAAATGGTAATCTTAATGAGAAACTCCAAATAATAAAACTCCCATTATTGGTAATGGATCTCAGTGTTGCCAACTCAAAAAATATCTTCGCGCTAGTTTGATTGCCAAAAAGCGCTAAACCTTTTAAAAATAGCCAAAAGTGGAAAAAAACCCACCATACATACGCTAAAAATGTTCAAAAATAGCCAGAAAATGGCTAAAGAAGGCCATAATGTTTTAAGCGCAATCGCGCTAATTTAGCGCAGTTTGCACTGCCAAAACAAAAAACACGCTGATTCTAGCGCGAAACGCGCTAAATTGACACCACTGGGCATAATGTCGATGAAACTCAACAAAAAGCCTAAAGTTACTAAAATGGAAAAGTCAACAAAAGCCTACATAGTTACTAAAATAGAAAAGTATATCTTTTAAAAAATGGTAATTTTAATGAGAAACTCCAAATAATAAGACCTCCGTTCTTCGGCAAAACTCGGCAATTAGTCTCAAACCAGAAAATTAGAATGCTTGTTCTTTTCTTTCTTAAACTACAATACTCAAAATTAATATCATCGTTTAGTCATTTACAAGACAAAAATATTAACAAATGGAATAATAATAATAAGTTTTAAAAAAGCATTTAAAATAAATGGTATTTAGTTTTTTTTCTAAGTCTTTAGACACCATGCATTTTTAGGTCTTAATTTTTCGCTAGTTTTTAAAAAAAGAAATGGCCAACAGAGCAAAAGAATAGCTATATATGCGTGCTTAGACAGGGAATTTAGCGTGGACAGTGATTTAAAGAATGATATTTGTCCCCAAAAAAGAAAAGAAATTGTCATAATTTGAACAAACCTTCCAGAAAAGTCGATTGCCCATTTATGTCTACGGGTTCTGGACGCCATTGTTTGTGGTATGAAACTAACAGATAGTCACTAAAGAGTTACACTAAGTTACCTCCCTTGTGGCCAGTCTAGTTCGAGTTTAATAGTTTTAATTTCTTATTAAAAATATTACTTATTT
>VCCN01003539.1:1889332-1904515 GCA_006491835.1 Architeuthis dux | reverse complement strand
AATATAGGTTCACAACTAATAAATGTCATTATAATTATCATAATTTGACTTTTTAAAAAGAATATTTTGTAATTGAATTCATTTTTTGATCGTGATTTTACTAATAGCGCATTAATTGCTAAATAGATGATGCAAATACCTGATTAATGGTAAAAGAATTAATAATAATAACTAGAGTGTATTTGCAGTATTTTATGCTTGCATACTTTGGCGTTAGGATGTATTTATAACGATACCACTGTGTTGTGATTATAGTATTCCAGAGTGGCCTCCCTTAGCACTGACATTGTGTTAGACTGGCGTTCTGACAACAACATCTAGTATGTTAATGACTCTTCACAAAGTTATAGACAAAGGCTTGTATGTTAATGACTCTTCTCAAAGTTATAGACAAAAGTTGGTATGTTAATGACTCTTCACAAAGTTATAGACAACGCAGATCTTGGTTTTAAAAGAATTTTATTTCAGTTCGTTTGTCTCTGCTAGACACATAATTTAACTCTTTAGAAATATTCAGGTTTAGCCTTTGAGAGTTGTTCGAGTCTTTCACGTGCCTTCTGCGTCAATTTGGTCCACACTTCTCCGAGTTTGGAAGCGAAGGGACGGAAGAACTCGATGGCCTGGCGGAGGACGGATTCCTTCGCGGTGGAGATATGGTTCAAGAACTGAAAGAAGGAATTAGAGGAACAAAATGATATACAAGGAATTGTAGGAAATAGGTTTATGAATACACAAAAACAAACACATGCACACACCGACAGATGCAGACACGCGCAACCCGACATTCGGTTTGGTACGGTTTGGTGCAGCCGTTTGGACGCTGGCATTTTGGAATGGTCGTTTTGGTGACAAACCTATTTTGGCGCCAGAAGATTTAGTGACGGACGTTTTAGCGCTAAGAAAATTTTAACCCTAACCTTCCTTGAACTAAAAGCTTCACTACAATTTGTATTAGTGATCAACAGATTTAATGTTTTTATTTTTCAATAAAGTTACTGTGGCGACGAAGTGGAAATGGATTTACCCGAGGAAATGATCTGCTTGAGATACGGCAGGTAAAAGCCGATGGAAACGGGTCGCCGACATATATAGACGAAGTTGAACGCCAGCAACCCTGATGTGGCGAGTTGCTGGCTGTAAGAGGTCCCGGCCGCGAGTGCTCGGCAGTTCGCTTTTGAATCCCGAAGCCACGCTCGAACGGCCGTGTCCAGTCATTTCATTCCACCGACATATACACTATCAGACATACTCTTGCACGCACACACACACACACCCACACACCGACAGAGAGAGACACACACATTTGCCCCGTTTAAGTATCTATGGATTTGCTCGGTGGCTGAGGTAGCTGTGTATTTCCTTCTGGTGCCGATGGTTGGTGTTTTTCACAGGGATTTCAGTGTAGTAATGGTTAACAAGCTTGTGATGCTGATCATTACTACTGTAATGAATTCGATCCTCACTGTGTGCCCCACTATTGTGGCCTTGTGTTAAATTAAGCTGTATATACACTGTAATTACTGAAGCAGTATATACTTGATATTTACTAAGTTTAGCTTAGTTTGACAAAAGGCCACTGCAGTTGAGGTACCCAGTGGGGATCGAACTCATTACAGTAATAATGACCAGCATCACAAGCTGATTGCAAAACTAGGGATTTCGTGAATTTACTGAAATGTTCAGAGGTTTCGCCATATCCCTAGGGATTTCACGAAATCACACACACACACATATATATATCATCATCATGGCTTGGCTTCGTGAACGAAGATTTTGAAGGGGACTCGTATTTCCACAGCGACTGCAGGAGAAAGACTGTCGACTGGAGGAAACACCAAGTTTCTGGCGCTACCCCCTCTTCCCAGTTCGGATTCTGTGGTTGGATTCAGACAGGGAGATTGCCTGTAAGATCTTGTGGTGCCATGTTTTCTTGTCGGCAGCCACCGCTTCTCATTTGCAGTAGTCAAACGAAAGTCCTGGCACCCTTCTGTTTCCCAGGCCCAGTCGATAGTCTTTCATCCTCGATACGTGGCCTTCCCAGTGCAGTTGTTTTTTTATGCAGCATTGCCTCAACGCTTTTGGCGCTGGCACTCTTGAGGAATTAATTGTTTGTAATGAAAGTGGCGCCGGTAGATGACCCAAGATTCGGCACCATAATAGAAAGCAGGACAGCTTTGTAGAGGATCGAAAGTATAACGATAAATGTCTACGTACGTCTTTGGCAAGAACTTTGATGTTGCCAATATGAGGCTTGAGTTTATCAATAACATTTTTGATAGTATCTCGGAAGAAGTCACCCAAATCCTGGTATTTTCCATGCAGATGACCAACGATTCTCAAGAGGGTATCATTCAATTTACTCAAGATGTCGGTCAGGTCACGTCTCTGGGAGAATTTCTGGTGGACCTAAGTTAGGCAAAGAAATAAAAACAAAAAAAAACGGGTTAGTTACCTAGGATTATCCATGTACTGGTAAACACCCGTAACTTTGCTAACGGTATACCTAAATCCCTTAGGATGTCTTCTTTTAGAAAAAAGATCTTCCCAAGAAAAAGTTGGGAAGAACTACCCCATTTGCATGGCCGCCTACACCCCCCCAAAACAAAATTTCAAGTACGAGATATGAAATTCTGTTTTTTGTCTTCCCCAATTTACATATCTGTGTACTTTAAAGGTTTAAATCATGTTTATAAAAGAATCTTTTTATTAAACTACCTAACACTATATTCTCTTCTCTTCCTTCCTACTCTCTTATTAAACTACACAATTTTCTCTCTTCCTGCCCTTTTATTAAACTACCTAACTTTCTATTCTCCCATCTCCCTTCCTATCTTTTTATCAAACTACCCAACTTTCTTTTTTCTCCTCTCCCTTCCTATCGTGTCTGTCACGCTTATTGTATCAGTAGCGGTCATCGCTTATGATAACCGTCAGCGAAGCGACAGGTCATGGATTAGTACTAATAATCTTCATGTTTTTAAAAAACCTTTTTTAGAAAGTGGAATGGACACTGGTTTTTGATTAGGTTTATGGTTGTTTTGAGGTTTGAAGAATTACTAAATCATTGTTTAAAATAAAATTAAAACATACATTTCGCTAAGTTTATAAGAGAACAATATAAGGTGTGTATAATTCTATATGATTAATTTCAAGCAGGTTATATCTTTCGTGAATAGTGAAGTAAGTGACGCCACTTCGGGTGCTTGTCGCCTCTAAGCCTATTTCACATATCGCAAGCCGAGAGAAGGGGAAACGAGATATAGAAGCAGTGTAAGGGCACTAGCTAGCTAGTTATATTTATCACGCCCGTAAACTAGGATGGTCAAGTTTTCTTCTTCAATGTTGACTTCTACAGTATCGCCTATTATGACTTCTAAGTACACCCCCACCACTATTTCATAGAAAGTTAGTTTTCTTCTAAACCAAACATAGCAGGATTTTATTATTTCTAGTGGAACATTACACAATAACAACAGATATGATCAGGTATTATTTATGACCAAACTCTACAGCGTTGAAAAAATATGAATATGTCACAATCCAAAGATGAGTCAATTTCTTCTTAGTGGTGTACTCATTTTTGGACGGCAACATATATTTTTGGCAACAGTTTCAATGTTGTAGATTTTGGTCATAAACATACCTGATAATATCCATTTTGACTGTGTAATGTTCCACTAGAAATAATAAAATCTTGCGATGTTTGCTTTAGAAGAAAATTAAATTTCTATAAAATAGTGGTAGGGGTTTACTCATTTATGTACGAGGATGGATGAAGTCCGAGGCCTGACACAATTATCAGCTACATTTTCATCTGAGATTTTCACTTTTGTATTGTATATATAATAAATAAATAAATACATTCGTAGGTACAGTATCGCCCATAAATAAGTACACAACTACCACTATTTTATAGAAATTTAATTTTCTTCTAAACCAAACATAGCAGGATTTTATTATTTCTAGTGGAACATTACACAGTCAAAACGGATATTATCAGTATTATTTATGACCAAATTCTACAGCATTGAAACTGTTGTCAAATATATGAATATGTTGCTGTCCAAAGATGAGTACACAACTGTTGACAAATATCTTTGGCAACAGCGTTTCAATGTTGTAGAGTTTGGTCATAAACACTACCTGATAATATCCGTTTTGATTGTGTAATGTTCCACTAGAAATAATAACACCCTGCTATGTTTAGTTTAGAAGACAATTAACTTTCTATTAAAAAGTGCTCGGGGTGTACTTATTTATGGGCGATACTGTATCTTACGCCATTAAATATGGTTGGTTATTGTTTGACTTTTTTGAATGATTAAATTGACGACAAAAAATGATTTAACCCCCCCCCCCAACCTTTCACCAGGTGTATAATGGATCCCGTACACTATCAGGTATGTCTAATTGTATAATACTAACTTTAAATAGGTTATATTTATTGATCCCGTCAAGTGTTTTTTACCTTTACAACGTTAGTTATTGTTTTACGAGAATCGTCAAAAGGTAAAAAACGAATTCTTACCATAGCAATAGCCTTCTCAATGATATCATGGAATGAATGATCGATGTCCAAAGCACCCTGAACTGAAATAAAATAATAATGAAAAATAATCCCTTTAAATCACTGAGTTTTAAAGAATTCGCCGGATCTCGTGTTCGTCACACTAGAAGCATCGTCCACTGGGCTTGAACACCGACCTCTTGCACTGGTGAGAAATACGTAGCCATCTCATCCACCGGGGAGATTGTAACGAAATGCACTCTGTGTTCGGCGTACGTGACCAACCGGACATATCGTATTTTAAAGGGGCCCAGATTTGAAAATAAGCGGAAGTTGAGATCCGAATCGGACGAGTGACGGTCGGAGGAGAGAGGACTCCCCTGCCCGTTAGGGGTGAGGGAGGAGATAGCAGGCTAGAGCAGTTAGAGATTTGAATCCGGCGAGGTAGTTCGCTCTCTCACCCGGACGGGTTAAGGAACGAGGAAGAAGTCTGGTTTTTGAAATTACTACCAGGTTTAGTAGAATACAGGAAAATGACCCCTCGTGTAGACAACCAAATGAAACAGAATTCAATGCCTCAAAATAAACCGCGAACCCTCCACAGAAAAAAATCTATATCGACGGAACTAAAATCACAGATTTCCAATTGAAGGTCCTGAATTTTGTCGTCTTTTCTCTCCACCCACGTGGGAGAGCCTTTTCTCCGAAATTAATTTCCCTCCACAGAAATTTCAGCTCCCGCCAACAGACCAGACTTCTTCTTCTTCTTCTTCTTCTTCTTCTTCTTCTTTCACATACTCTCTCGGCGTGAAGAAGAAACACAGATCGGCATTAACCAACAAGATCACCTGTAAATAAAATTGAACAATACTTGCCTTCAAATTCACCAATATCTTTCAAGATATTCTCAACGAACTGTTCGAACATTTCTGGAGTCATTTCTAACCCGTGGGCAATTTGGACAGCGGCCAACTTCAACCTATTGATCATGCGTTCGGTGAACTGGAAAAACAAATTACAATTAAACACTAAAAGGATAAAATCATTTCTTTCTTTAGATCAGGGTCCACAAACCTTTTAGACCATCGATCCCCAGCCATGTACAATAATTAAATAGATGTACACTTTCCATATGCATTAGTGAGGGGAAACTGCTTAGCAGCACTTTCTGCTTTCCAGTGTTGTTTTGGACACTGAAATAGCAACTTCTGGTTGTCTCTCCGTAGAGCTGTTGTATCCACATGTATTGATTGATTGTATTATTTAACGGCACATCGACACTTGGTGGGTCATTTAGTGCCGAATTCAGTAGCGGGGGGGGATCCCATGTCCCCGTGACTAGAGACTTGAGAGGGGAGAATCCCAAATCCCTGTCACTGAGACAAATGCCACGAGGACCGGGATAAAGGGGACGGGAAATCCCAAAAGTTTCTCAGGACGAATCCCGAGCATGCTAATGGTTATCCACATGTATGTTCCAGTAAACGGAATATAAAATAAAGACTAGCATTCCAAGGGAAATTATGAATCACCACCACCCATATATGCTGTGTTGGGGGTGATCAATTAAAAAGTTAGAAATCAATGAATAAGTTACTTCTCTCGCCTTTTGTTAGGCTGTGATCACTAAAAACGTCTGAATTTTCAAAAAGCAAGCAGGTACAAACTAGTGACCAATTTAGCATAAAATTACATTGCATATTGAACCCCCCCCCCATCTAAAAACATTTTTATGGGGAGAGGGTAAAAAAAACATACTCATTGAAGGGAGTGTGTGTGCAAAATTTCAAGTTTCTACTACGAACGGTTAGGGTTGGGCGATGTCCGGATACATAGATACATATAAATGTCAGAACACATGAATAACCTAAACCCAGCAATAAACCAGTGTTGTGGGTAGTGGTGATTAATAGTCATTATAAACTAATGATATATAATTCAGAAACCTGTATATTATGTACTTTTATTCCTCATACGAATGTCAGCTTTCGACCTCAAAGGTTCAATAGACCTCACCCCCGGCGTTTATCGACCCACAAATATTTATCAACCCCCTAGATAGTCCAATCGACCCCAAGCGGTCGATATCGACTACTTTGGAGACCACCGCTCTAGATTAAAATATCAAATCATCCCATATGTAATATCCGAATTTAGGGTCAGAAAAATATCAAATATTCATGTTTATTCATTGCCATAGATTTCATCATCATCAATAACCCCCTTCCAACGATTTAAGCTTCATAAAACCATTTTTTAAAAAAGGTCTTTTGGTTTGAAGGAACAGAATGTAGAGAGGGTGGTTTCCACCTCTTCATGCGTTTTGAGAACTAGTCCATCAAGACGGTTCAGAGGGGTGCTGATCAGATGGAACAAGATATGGAGAATAAAGGAGAGCGTGGAATTTCTTCCCAGTCTTCAATCTTTTCCGATGTCATTTTTGCTGTACTGGGGTCGTGCATTATTATGATTACGATTGATCAGGCCGGGCCCTCTTTTCCTTCAATGCAGTATTTAAACTTTCTAACTACTCTGACAATGAATAGATGTATCTGCTGTAATCGCAACAGTCAGTCAGGCAATTCCACTGGCAATCCCACCAAGCACGGCAAACAGAGGTTTTTCTGGACAGTTTAGCGCTGTTTCGTTTAGCGTTGCATTTTTTAGGAACACGTCTAGATCGCTAATCTAGGTGGTACTGTAATAATGTTATAAAAGGTTTACCAAGATATTTTCCAGATAACGAAGAAACTGACACTATCCAGTCAATAATCACCAAACAGATATATGTAGTGGACTCATACGTATTTTTGCACTCACGCACTACGGTCAGCAAGTGGAAAGCACTTGACATCAATTTTCCTTTGGAACAAACCAGATTTTTACTACGAGAAATAAAGTTATCTTGTCTGTTGGTGCTCTCAGATAACCAACACTTCGGAACATGAAATTAATGTACTTGACTCGAACTTAATACGCTTTATAGACAACAAGTCTGGCAAAATCATGTATCTTGTCAATATAGATTTCATCTTGGATTCTTGACGATACTCAGTTCAACCCACCACAATTTCGAACAGCCACACATCTACCATTCACCCCTTACTATAAGACCAGCTAATCTTCATCTTTGCTCAGTCCATATTTGTTTGCCTAAACAAATCTATGGCTGTTCCGAATTTCGATTACGTATGTACGCATTCATACACACACACTCTCTTCCTTAACATCTTCAACAGACCAAGGACACTTATTAAGTAAGAAACCGAACACTTTAAACGCATTACTTCTTCTCATCAGCTAAGAACTACTTTTTGTTATCTCCTGTAATAAATATACTTCTTATCATTGCAAAGTATTTGTATTCTTTATTCACCTTGCTTTGTTACCATGTACAAGCCTGCATCCTTGCAAATGCATTTATTTTATTTCCTTGTACTACTGCAGAACAGGCAGAGAAAGAGAGATCTCTCTTATGCGCATCGTTAACATTACCCTCTTTCTTTCTCATCAGCACGCTAGCTTACTATTCGGCAGTACTGACCCTTAAGGCTGCTATAGGCACTATTAATACTGCAACTACTATTAGCTTCAACGTTAGAGATTAATACGCTTCTACGCTCTCATCTTTGTTATTGTTTTTACCGTAACTTTGGAGTCAGATATATATATTTAATAAAAGGAGTTAGATAGTATACTATTAGTAATAATTCCTGTCTACATTAACACCCATTATATATATATATAGCTGTACTGTAAAAGTTGAGACAAATCAGGAGTGTAGTGTAAATATGGAATTTAGTTGGTTATATGTCTTTTCCGTACATGTTTCGAAGAATTTTCATCATCGGCGGATTGGGTATAGATCGAAGTTAAGTCTTTTAACAACGATGCAGTGTTGGTGAAATGTTACCAAGCATAGAAGGTTGGACAGCGTGTAAATCACCCATGTTGTCAGTGTGGAATCTTAGATATGTAGTCAAAGGATTCTGGGTAATTCTAGGTCAGTGAGGGGTCATTGTCCATTGGATCCATCATAGGAGGAAGGTACGTCAGGCGGGAGTGGGTGAGGAGGGCGTTGTAGATCTGCCTGATAACACAGTAGGCAAAATGAGGAATCTCAGGGAGAGATATGTAGTGTATGTATATACATACACATCCAACGAATATATATATATATATATATATATAGGGCCGTCGAGAGAAAGATTTATACACGAGGCGAGTTTTTTTTATGTCTGCTATGTTATAATGACCCCGTTTAGCGCCGCATTGTTAGGAACGTATCTAGAGCGCTAACCGAGGTACCGGTAATGACCCCGTATAGCGCTGTTTCGTTTAGCACTGCATTGTTAGGAACGTATCTAGATCGCTAACCGAGCTATTACTGTAATGACCCCGTATAGCGCTGTTTCGTTTAGCGCTGCATTTTTTAGGAACGTATCCAGAGCGCTAACCAAGGTAGCGCTATATTTACGTTTCTCGGCAGAATCATTCATTATGAGGGTAAAAAGAGGACAACATAACAGATTGAAAGGTAGCAACGGGAAGCGCAAGTCACGGCTATTATTTCCAAGGTTCTTTTGACAGGATCGAAGGGTTAGGATTAGGTGAGATAAGTTTGGATACACACCTTTGCGCTGAGATGTCCAACATTCTTGATCTTAGCAACGGCTTTTGAGAGTTCTTCACGGACAGTTTTGCCAAAGGTTTCAGCAAGGTCACGTACGAGACTGATATTGTGACAATAAAAATGTGTTACATATGAAATGCTATGTTTTTACGTACGTACGAGACATATTGTGACAATAAAAATGTGTTACATATGAAATGCTATGTTTTACGTACGTACGAGACATATTGTGACAATAAAAATGTGTTACATATGAAATGCTATTTTTTGACGAACGTACGAGACTGATATTGTGACAATAAAAATGTGTTATATATGAAATGCTATGTTTTTACGTACGTACGAGACATATTGTGACAATAAAAATGTGTTATATATGAAATGCTATGTTTTTACGTACGTACGTGACATATTGTGACAATAAAAATGTGTTACATATGAAATGCTATTTTTTGACGTACGTACGAGACAGATATTATGACAATAAAAATGTGTTACATATGAAATGCTATTAAAAAAAAAAAAAGAGAAAAACTTGCCTGATTTCGTCTGGGTAAAGATCATGGTGTATAAATTTGTACATTTCCTGTACGATTGTCTCTTCGATTTTGTCCATGCTGATGCCAGACAGCGTGTTGAACGCTGCCGTAATAGAAACAAACAAAATAAAACACGACAGTGAAATGTTATTGCTTTATCTGAACAACAAATAGATGACGACCCTAAGATATCTACTTAATATAAAACGATGGTCTAAATGTTCTGTCTGTACCATTTGTCAAAGGAGACAACTATTAATTGCTCATCAAAGAGTAGTCTCTTTACTTATTTTTTAAATTTTTTTGCAAATGCGTAAACGAATCCTGGTTCATTCTAGTTGAACATAAACAAGAAAATTCAGAGCAACACAATCTTTTTGATATTTTTTAAAGTACAGCGCAATTGCCACATTATATAAAAATACTTATATAATTACGACTCATGGTTGTCTATATTTTTGTTCGTAACATTTGTCAAAGGAGATAATTTGTATAGAGTACTCTCCCTTAATTATGTATTTATTTATTTTGCAAATGTGTAAAACAATCCGGGTTCGTTCTGATTGAACATAAACAAGAAAATGCAGAGCAAAATGTTTTTTTCATATTCTTTACATGGCAATTGCAAAATTATTTAAATGCAATCGTCATTTTTTGACGGCATGGTTAAACTAGTAGAAATATAATAGCATCTCTGTTCGTAACAACGGACTCTTCCACTCAAAAGTAACAATTTTTCATTTGCATGTTTTTGCAGATTCAAGGTAAATAGAGATACAGATTCATTAATTATCGGAGGTTTTTGAGCCCTTAACAGCAACAGACCGCCTAGACTGTTGGGGACAGACTGTCGGTTCTCATTATCTCTCTCCCACTCTTCATTCTCCGGACGATAAAATGTATCTAATGAAATAAAAATATGTTTTCATATTTTTACAAACAACTTTCGAGTCTTCCTTCCCTTTTCTCTCCAAGTTCACGATTTTCCTCCTGTGGACAAAGGCACACAAGACGAATAGACAACAGATTTTACCCAAACTTTATTAAACCTTTTTTTTTTCTTTTTGCAAAAACAACAAACGAATTTAAAAAAGATTATGTTTTTAAAAATAGAGTGGTTGGGTTTAAGTTTTAATGAAGTTTTATTAGCCATGAGAGATGAGAGGCTGTGCCAAACTGATCTTAAAACATTTTAAAGTTTACATTTGCACAAGCATTCAGTGCGCACTACGTTTGTCACAGGGAAAGATTGCATAACATAAGATTTTTGCGACCACAGGGGAAGTAATTGTGCATGGATCCGACCTAGAACGAGAGATCGTGTGGACAGTCATGGAAAGTAATTGTGCATGGATCCGACCTAGAACGAGAGATCGTGTGGACAGTCATGGACAGTAATTGTGCATGGATCCGACCTAGAACGAGAGATCGTGTGGACTGTCATGGACAGTAATTATGCATGGATCCGACCTAGAACTTTTGGAGAGATCGTGTGGACAGTCATGCACATATACATAAATGTATGAAAACAAAAATCGAAAAATATCTCTCAATCAAAAGGATTTCCTGGATCGCCCCCAAATTTAGTCACTTCTTCCTAACCCGATCGTCCACCCTTCCACAAAATGGAGATATCGTGACAGACAGACAAACGTACGGACAGACGGACAGACACGACCGAATACACAATTACTTCCCCAGCTTCGTTGGCAGAGGTAAGTTAGATGAAACATTGTGTGTTTTTAAAATTTAGATGTTGCGTGTATGTGTGTGTGTGCGTGTGTGCGTGCGTTGGTGGGTTAGTGCGTTTGCGTATATGTGTGCCTGTGTCTGTGTGTGTGTGTTGGTGGGTCAGTGCGTTTGCGTATATGTGTGCCTGTGTCTGTGTGTTGGTGGGTCAGTGCGTTTGCGTATATGTGTGCGTGCGTGTGCATATGTGCCTGTGTGTGTGTATATGTGTGTATGTGTGAGTGCGCACGTGCGTGTGTGTGTGTGCATGTGTGTGCCTGTGTCTGTGTGTGTGTGTTGGTGGATCAGTGTCTTGCGTATATGTGTGCCATGCGCGCGCGTGTGTGTGTGTACATGTGTGCGAGCAATTCTTACAAAATGAATCAAACTGTTTCACCTGCTTGTTCCTCTTCGAACATATCGGCCTGGCACAAGGCCACCAACAAAGCGATGATGAAAACCTTCATGCTGGAAAAAAGAAGAAGAAGAAATTAAATTGAATACAAATAAAAGAACAGGTCTGATTAGTCAACGACTAGAAACCGTCTTTGGGCAGCATGCGGTGTTGGGGATGATCAATTAAGACATTGAAAAACAAACAGGCTGATTAATGAATGAATTACCCCTCTCGCCTTTTGTTAAATAAAATCTCTAAAATAAAATCTCATTTAAAAAACAAATGAGCGTGAACGCTACCGGACACAAACTAAGGGGCCAATTTAGCATAGACTTACATTGTAAATTGAACCCCCACTGTGTCAGTTTTTGTTGACGGTTTCTAATAAATTAAAACTGGAAAATATTACTAGCTGTAACCTCTGATATCAAATGTGGAATATATTAAAGAAATATTAGGTTGTTACACTCGAAATGTCGCTTTTTACATCATAGCGACTAATGTTTCTTTGTCCGTAACAATGGACGCTTCCACTTAAGGGTAATGAAATTTTGCAGATGTAAAGTATCCTCTACCCACTATTTAAAACAATGGACTCTTCCATTAAAACTAATTCAGCAGTTTCTTTTCTGAAAAAGTCAAATTCAAATATATCCGTGAATTTTTTCACAGGGTTTAACTAGTAGAGAATAATGCTAAAAGTGAAAGATTTACCTATTGTTATGATATACTGCCGCGCGGAGGCGGGGGGGGGGTCATTTCCAGGTCAACACCTGTGCGGAAATGGAAGTGACCTGGTCACCTTAGCATATGCTGGTGTCCCAAAACAGGAGGTGGAAACCGGAAATGACACCTGCGTGGGCGTTCGAACCTTATAAAGCTCATAGAAAAGAACGGACCCGGAGAGCAGACCCGGGCAGAGAACAGAGACCCAAGCAGCCAGGAGGCAGACCGCCTAGGGCTGGAAAGACACAAGGCCGGGTTCTCTTGTTGGGAACGGTCTCTCGGCACCCATCATCTCTCTCCCACTCTTCACTCTCCGGCCGACGAAATGTATGTTATGAAATAAAAACATGTCACGCATTTTTACAAGCAAGTTTATCGAGTCCTTCCTTTCTCAAGTTCAGCACTTCCTCCCGCAAATGAGCAAACCCACGACGAGACATCTGATGGCACCAGGACACTCACCCCAGCATATAACACTATGTATTTGCATGTCTTCCGGATTCAATGTAAAGACATATATAATTCGTGTGGAGACTTGAGGTCTTTAACAGCGAGCCAGTCATCTCAAGGCAATAGGAAAGGTTAACAAGTTGGAAAAATGGGCCCACACGAACTGAAAATGCTCCATTATGGTGATGACAGTGCAACGCCCTACGACCGGTTTGTGTCTAAGCTGAGAGAATTGGGATATCAAGTCACCCTCCATATTTGCCTGATATTTCTCCTACAGATTATCATCTTTGCAAGCATTTTGAACTTAATAACAGGGAAGCCATAATTCGTACTTTGTTGTTTTCAAGGGCATGGGGAAAAAACACCGACACAATTCGATGCAATAAGTCAATGTTGCAGCACCGGAACGATTCCTACAAGGGACACTTCCTCGCTTATCACCGGTAAGCTACCACCACTGTCACGAAATCCGAGCCGCTTCAACGTAATCCATAGTCCCAAACGCAATTCCAACGTGGATTCAGTTGGCAAGCCTAGAACGAACTGACAAATTGTCGCCGCTTGGCCTGTTATAGCCAAGTGCTCGCCACACCAGGGTTGCTAGCGCTTCGCATACGGGTCACCCTCTCTTGCTCTGGGCAAGTCCATTTCCACTTCGCCACATACTTGTACTGAATTTGTGACCACAAAACTTAAATAATTTTATAAAGATTGCATATTATCATTGGAGGATCATTGGAAAAAGGTTATTGCTTCAAATGTGTCATATATGGATTACATATTTACCATTTTTCTGTTGTTTATATCATACTTAATCTTACTATTCAAAAAACGACATTTCATATGTAACAACCTGATATAGTAATACAGCAAATTCTAAAAGCCTACAGGTCTGGTTAGTCACTCAATAGAAACCGTCACGAGACCAACGTCTTTTGGCAGCATGTCATGTTGGTAGCGCTCAATTAAAAATAAATTGGAAAAAGGGGTGATCAAAGAATAAATTACTTCTTCCACCCTTTGTTGGGTGGTGATCACCAAAAAGGTCTGAATTAAAGAAAAGCGTGATCACCTCCGGACACAAACGAACGGGCCAATTTAGCTTGAACTTCCATTGTAAATTGAACCCCCCCCCCATAAAAAGCTATTTTGGGATGGAATTTAAAAAGAAAACTAAATATAAAAAGGGGTAAATGCTTAAATTTTCATCCCACTAGCTTCATTGGAGCGACCTGTACGCGCGATACATACATAGGTAGCTAACCAGCCAGACAACCAGACCCACTTAAAAACTGAAGAAACCCATGTTGATGTTGACAGTTTTGGTTGACAGTTTCTAATATAGTAAATTCAGGCAATTTGACAATGTAGAAATGAAAGATTGAGAAAAGTGTGTTACGTCTCAAACATATTTATTATCATGAAGATAAACCTTTATGTATTTCACCGTGCAACCAGCGTCATCAGAAGAGGTTTGAACAATGCAGAAAATGTACTGTGGACTCTTTCATCTCGGGAGTTCTGTCGGATTACCTTACATCCACATAACACACATTAATAGAAATCAAATCTGATGGATGATCAGTGATTATTTACCGAATTATTAGTTTTATTAATCTTTCATACATATGAATTCATAGCATCATTATTCCGAAATCAATTCGTTTCTATGATCTTTCGGGTAAATTGCGTATTCTATCATAAAAGAACGATTCCAATTTTTATTTAATGAATTTTTCGAGGAACTTTTCTATGTCTTGAACTTGTTGGAACAGCTGACCACACTGGGAGTGTTGCATGAGTGAAACACGTAATAGTCTGAAGATTACTGGCCTGGAGATTACATGTTGAAGAACTTCCCATCCCAGCTACATGATCGTTTGTCTTCCAGTACGTCGTTCAAATGAGCCAATTGCTCAATGCGGTGTTGCTCAGTAACAGTTTGTCACGGTTCCAAAAATTCATAACGACGAAAGATATCTCGTATCAGTTAATTCTCCCGAGTGATGTTGCTTGTCTGACTCTTCCACTGAACCAGAATATATGATTTCTTTCACTACCCGACCCAAAGATGGAACTCACGACTACCAGGCAAGTTACTAGATCAGTTAATTAAGTACGCTTAACCAAAACCTTTATCCACTAGGCCATTGTGCCGTAACCGATACGAGATATCCTCTAGCATGGACAGCGGAATGAG
>VCCN01003539.1:1824969-1837250 GCA_006491835.1 Architeuthis dux | reverse complement strand
ATATATATATATATATATCTTAGGTCGATGCAAAAGTTTATTCATATAAATTCATTGACATTCATTCACTCAGTCATCAAAGTATTTTCTTTGGCATTCTCTAATCTTTCAGGTAAACCGTGTATTTCATCAGAAAAGAACGATGCCGATTTATTGAATTTTGTGAGGGTCCAGTTCAGCAGTATAGTTACATCTTAAATAGAAAGCCCAAAAGATTGTGTTTTGGAAAAAATAATTCCATCTATGAAGTGAAGTAACCAAAGCGAAAAGTCGGTTTAGAAAGTGAGGTTCCAGTTGTGCGATAGATACGTCTGTAAGCATATATATACGCCTGTCGGTCTATAGTTACGGCTATAAGCGTATATATACTCCTGTAGACGTATAGCTTTTTCTGTAAGCGTATATTAACGCATGTAGGCATTATAGTTACGCCCGTAGATGTATAGTTACAACCGCTGTGGTATAATTACGTATACAAAAGACGTTTTATGTGTATTTAGAGGTACGCCTGTAGGTGCATGCATACGCATGTATACATATAGTGTATACATATAGTTACGCCTTTAGACGTATAGTTACGCATGTAGGCGTATATAGGCCGTTGGACGTGGGGGCGTATAGTTACGGCCGTAGACGTATAGTTACCCCAGTAGACATATAGTTACGCCTCTAGACGTATAGTAACGCATGTAGACATATAATAACGTCTGTAGGCGTATAGTTAAGTCTGTATGATTTTAGTTACAGATGCAGTGGTATAATTACGTATACCAGCGCACCAAAAAGACGTGTTATGGTGCATTTATAGGTACGCCTGTAGACTTATAGTTACTCACGTAGACGTATAGTTACGCATGTAGGTGTATATAGTTACGTCTTTAGACGCATAGTTACACATGTAGGCGTATATACGCCTTTGGACGGGTGGGCGCATAGTTACCCCAGTAGACGTATAGTTACGCCTCTAGACGTATAGTAACGCATGTATACGTATAGTTACGCCCGTAGGCGTATAGTTACATGTAGGCGTCATGTAGACGTATAGTTACGCATGTTGGTGTATACATACGCATGTATACATATGTGTAGACATATAGTTGTGTAGACATATAGTTACGCCTTTAGACGCATAGTTATGCATGTAGGCGTATATAGGCCGTTGGACGTGTGGGCGTATAGTTACGCGCGTAGACGTATAGTTACGGCTGTAGGCGTATAATTACATGTAGGCGTCATGTACACGTATAGTTATGTAGGTGTATACACAGCCATAAAGATCACATTATGATTTCTTGCTTCGATTTGATAAAAATCGAATTGAACCTAATGAAATGCCTGTACATATGTTATGTGAAATGCCTGTTCTTCTCTGGGTGGTAATGGAAGCAATTTGCAAAGAAAGTCTTTGTCAGATAGTAAATGTTCAGTTTGCAGACGGCCGTTGGATAAACCTCGAACAAAAGATCCTAAACAGAGGGATACAAAAGCGACAACTATTAGCATACTCATATAAATATCACAAAACCTCCTTTGTTGTGAAAAGAAAGCACGAAGAAAAATAGCAAATATAGAGGGGAAAATGTAACTTTAAGACTCATTTGCAAACCAACTACTTAAATTTGACTGACAAAATTCGCACAATTTCTTTGTAATTCAGATCCTTAGTGTTACCAACATTGGTGTTGCAAACCAATCACACAAATTTGACTGCGAACGTAGTTTTGAATGATAGCCAAGCCTCTCGTTTCAGGTCGTTCATCGCACCAGCCAGTTCTGCATACAAAATGAGCTTTCTGATATCAGGTCCAGTAAATTCAATTTAGCTTCAGACAAACCAGGAAACCTTTGTCACAAATACATAAAGCACGTTCGATCTTTTGATAGGGCTTTAACACACCGCTTAATTAATCCAAACTCAATATGAAGGGTTGGTAGCACTTTATCTGGATTCACCAAGCTAGGTATGTTAATGTCTTTGGCACCTAGCTGTATATTTTTTCTATTTGGCCATTCTCTCTGAACCCAAAGTAAATCCTTGGTTCCACTCACAGAAACAAATATAGCGTAGTTTTAATTTGATCAAAAGTTTATATTAAACAGAACAAGAATAACAACACGGTAATTCTTTTATAATCAAAAGTTTATACAATCAAAAAATCAGTAAATACGCAGTTTTATTCGCTAATTAGGCAATTTCGCGGATTCTGCGTAACATATATACATCTTGACAATTCAGAAAACCTTGTTGTGTACAAATGAGATTTCTTAGTTTATTTTGACGTTTCGCTAGTTTATTCTGGCTTCTTCAGAAAAAAATTGATGAAGATACAAGAAATTGTTCTGAAGAAGCCAGAATGATCGCTAATTAGGCAATTTCGTGGATTCGGCGTAACATATATACATCGTGACAATTCAGAAGACCTTGTTGTGTACAAATGAGATACAATTACATTAACAGTGGTTAAATAAATGTTGTCGCATGATGACACCTTGTCGCCTATTTAGCTAAACTGTCGTGACAATTACTTTGATCGTATACAACATTTGAGGTTGCTAAACTCTACTCCACGGTTAACTATTAAAAGTATTTACTTATTAATACTCGTAGCTTAGTACAGGTTTGTGGCCCGTGGCCCAACATTCCACAAAATTTCATTGAAATTCATTGGAAACCTTTGGAGATATCACGTGGACAGACAGACATATAGACAAAACGACGGACACGAGTACCTACCCAATGCGGGTCGAACACATTACAATAGTAATTGTCTAAGTGATTTGCTCGCTAAACACTATTCCATGTCTAGGCGTTCCTAACAACTATTATAGGTACTTGTCTTAGCTTAGTCAGGCACAAGGACATACATATGGGGCATTCAGCGTCGAACTCACTACAGTAGTAATTGTCTGTGATATTTCCTACTCCATGTCTAGGCATTCCTATGAACTATTATAGGTATTTTATGATTTTTTCTTAGTCTTGCCAATGTCACATGTGTGGGGCACATGGTGGGGATTGAACTCACTACAGTAATTTTCTGCGAAACCATCACTCTTTATTTTTCAACTTCGATGGAAATGGATAATCATTTTTCTGTTTCCCGTAAGTTTCATTTTCTTTTGAAACTAGAAAGCACCCAGAGAGCGCACACCTCTGCCAATGCCGTACACTAGCTGAAAACAGGGGAGCGAACGCAATTCTTGCAATATGTACAAGTATTGAGTTACTTCCGTTGCAATTTGAATTTAGTTTAACTAAATTCAAGGGGAGCAACTCAATACTTGTTCGTTTTTAACCTCTTTACATGGAGAATAATAAAACAAATCTTTCTCAATTAAAAACAAATTGTATCACTTCTTTTGTGGTCCGTGGGCCAAACATTCCTTTGGAGATATCGCGTGGACAGGCAGACAGACAGACATAGAGACAGAACGACGGACACGAGTACCTACCCAATTTCGCAGAGGTAGAAAAACAATATGAATGTATCAAAATAAGGTTAAAGATAAACAATTTATTGATAATTTTCCCCAATGTGTCGATGTATTATCAGTGAAAGAGATAAGTACGTGATTTAATGATGGCAATACCATACCTATGAGAATCATGGGAACACAACATTTGGCAACGAGCTGGAAGAGTATAAAACGAGGCTAAGGGCCATCCAAAACTTCAACTCTCTGATTGCCTTTCAGGACATCGTGAGGTAAGCTTCTTATTTCTTGTCTACTGGTCTTTCCCCTCATAAGTGTCTCAATTCGTTTAGGCTGATGGTATGAACACATCAGCTACGGCAGCTATTTTATTAATTATTTCTATTAGATGAAGTATTACAATTCGTAATAATATTTGTAATACTTCAATTAATTAAAATAATTTCTGTATTGATACGGTCTTTTCACTCATAAGTGCTACAATTCGTTTAGGCTGATGGTATGAACACGTCAGCTACGGCTGTTATTTTATTATTTATTCCTGTTAGATGAAGTATTACAATTCGTAATAATATTTGTAATACTTCAATTAATTAAAATAATGTCTGTACTGATACTGATACTACCAGTCCATAAACAAAGGAGAAATTGGGATGGAGGGTAGGTTTAAGGGTTCGATTTAGACATCTGCGAGTCAACTAGCTTTTGTAGCTCAGTCGGTAAGAGCAGCATGGCCCTAACCTGGCTTCCCTCCAGGAAAGTGAGTTCGAATCTGAACGAAAGCTTAGTTTTCATTTCTGATCCGCGCTGTTTACCCATTGCCATAGAGTGACGGCCTGAGTAAAGTTGCGATAAAAAGCAACTAAAAGATTAACATGAACGTAAATAGTAGTCAAACATTATTAATAATGTCAGCTATGGTTTAATAATATTGCTATAGCATTATAAGAACGTCTCTTGGACTTCATCATTTCTTGCAAAAGCCATACATTGATAAGCTGAGAAGAATTTTAATCTAAAACCCGTAAACACTTTAATACCTATATGTTGTTTTAAAAAAAATCTGAACTTCGAAGATAGCGTATGGTTCTGAATCAATTGTTTTCTTCAGACTAGTATCCTCATCTTTGTTGTTTTCATCATAACGTTTTGGTAAACGTTCTTTCCAGCCTTCCGAAGAGAATAAGAAATCAGTGTTGCCAAGTATGATTTGTTATTTAGAGCTAAAACTGTCTTCAAAAGTGGCTAACATTGGCTAGATTTGATATATTAATCACCGCAACCCACACGTTCTTTCCAGCCTCCCGAAGAGACAGCATTCTTTGCGTATTTACCATCGATGCTAGAAGTCGGTGTTCAAGTCTAGGTAGGTGCCAGGATTTCAAATGCCGATTGTCAAGTCTCTACTCTATGATTGGCGGAAATGAATAATGAAGTAATGTAGAGGATGTTTTTTTAAGTCAGATTTTAGGGTAAAATGTACAATATATGATGGGAGATAAATAGATCGAATCAGATTGAGATGGATCTTCTTTCTGGCAGCCTTCTTTCATCTTCATCCTGACAGATCCTTTATTCGTTGTTTGCCAATATCCTATCCGATCTTTGTACTCTTCGTACTTAGAGGGTACTTTACACTCTTTATTAATCACCGCTACCCACAACACTGGGTTATTGCTGGGTTTAGGTTATTCATGTGTTATGATATATCTATATATGTATCCGGACTTCGCCCAGCCCTAATCGTGCATAGTAGAAACTTCAAATTTTGCACACACACTCCCCTCAATGAGTAGGGAAAATGTTTTTTTTACACTCTTTATTAATCACCGCTACCCACAACACTGGTCTATTGCCTGGTTTAGGTTATTCATGTGTTCTCACATTTATATGCATCTATGTATTTATCTATGTATCCGGACTTTGTCGAGCTCTAACCATTCATAGTAGAAACTTGAAATTGTGCACACACGCTCCACCCAATGAGTAGGGAAAACATTTAGTTTTGTTTTTTTAACCTCCCCATAAATAGGTTTTTAAAAAATTTCAATATGCAATGTAAATTCATGCTAAATTGATCACTAGTTTGTGCCCGCTTGTTTTTTGAAAATTCAGAGCTTTTTTAGTGATCACAGCCCAGCAAAAAGCGATACAAGTAACTTATTCATTGATCACCCTTTTTTCCAACTATTTCATTAATCATCCCCAAAACAGTGGCGGTGATTCATAATTTTCCTTGGAATGCTAGCTATTATTGTTATTATTTATAAGCCGGTAAAAAACTAAATAATAAACCTAGATACTTGCTATGTGTGTTTAAAAGGAAAGTCGGTTTCAATGTTCCTTTACTTGAAGTAATATTTTGTGTAAAAGGAATAGAGAAAAGTTCTTCTGTGTTTAGTGTGTATGTGTGAAGCCTTTGTGAAGTAACAATTCCTAGACAGTCGGATGTCTAGTTGACTAGCATCGAGGAGCAGAGATTCAGTCTGGCGACTTCTACTTTGGTTGAATCATTTTTGCCTTTTTATATCTAACGCGCGGACGTAGTTGTAAATACCGCGACAAAACTGGCAATTTATATAATTTGGCAAACATGTTTTGGAATTTGCCTTTCTTAATAATTTTCCTTTTCTTTGTGTGAGCTTATTTTAGACGCTAGTTATAACTTGATAAGAAAGGTCTCTTCAATTGTTCTAAATATATATATATATATATATATTGTTTCAAATCGTAATAAAAATCCTTTTTTAATCATTACTGATCAAAGTAAAAAGTTGTAAAAAGGTTCAATTCAACCGCTATAAACTTGATACTAAAAATACTCTATTTGACACCATTTTCTTTGATTCTTGTTTTGCAGACATCAAGATGAAATTGTTTCTCGCCCTTTTGCTCGTGGCCAGCTGCCAGGCCATCGAACTCTTCGACACCACCAGTGAGTATTAAAACACAATTTACCATTTGTCGAAACGAATCCATTTGCTTTTAAGAATTAGAAAGATTTCTTACTTTTTGTCACAACGACCACAAATACTAATTAATAACTAAAGAGTGGCCTGATTTTAATAATTGTTTTGCCTTTTAGAGAAAAACAAATTATTATTAAATTACTCATCTGTATACCAGACAAAGGCAACGATTTAAAAATATATTTTAATTCAATTTTGACGACACATTTTGCTTGAAAAATAAAGGTTATCTCCCCTGATCAGTGCAAAATATATACACGATCACTTTATAATTGTTTCTTTCTTTTATAAAGTTATTGCATTTCCTATGTCGTTTTAGAAAATAATTGTAAGAAATGTAGAACGATTGCAACGTATTTGATAAAAATGCTTAGATTATTTTATCATGAAAATAAGGTTACTCCAAAACGTGTGTAAAGAAAATACAAGAGCATTTTATAACTGTTTTTGAAATCAAATGATGGATAATTTTATATCCGACAGAATATGATAATTCTAATGACATTTATTAGTTGAGAACCTATATTTGCCCGGCGACGATGAGAGCGACTGCTAAACGAGCGGCCTAAATCGTAAATGTGAATAAAGAAACGAACTCCGTGCGAAAGCAGTCGGTCAGAGCAGTACCTGCGTATAAGGTATCTTCCGAGGTGGACGCGGGTTCGATCCCAGCACGGAGTTCGTTTCTTTATTCACATTTACGATTTAGTCCGCTCGTTTAGCAGTCGCCCACCCCGGCGCCGGGCAAATATAGGTTCTCAACTATAAATGTCATTATAATTATCATATAACTATCGCCTTAGAAGGTAAGAGTAAAAAATGCCTAGAACAATTGCAACGTATTTTATTTAACTTGTTCGTTGCCAAATATAATTTTAACGTTGAAACTCCTGTGCCGGTGTTTTCTCGTAAAAAATGATGACATTAGAAAGTCTTCATTGCATGTTTAAAACAGTTTTATTTTCATGCAAATCAACTAATATCTACAACAGAATATCTAATAAATGTAATATATACATACATGTATTTAAAAAAAGACGAATAACACACTAAGAAGAGTTATCTCGTCTGTGGCATTGGATTGATGACATTATAAGACGAGTTATCTCTTCTGTAGTAGCGAATAGGTTAAAAAGCATAGATTGGTCCTTTGTCCAGTAACACAGTACAGGGTTTTCCGTCCACTGTACCTGGTCGTTGGGGGCACCCATCACGGGTGTGTCATGGGCGAGACAGTCGGTCGTAGCACATCCCTCTCCAGGTTTCCTCAATCCTACTCTTTATGCTGAGTGCTTAGCAGAGAGGAATTAAGTACCATTTTTAAAGTCTTTGGTATGACTCTGCCATGGATTGAACCCACGGCCTAGCGAACTAGAGGTGAACACACTACCACAGCGCCGCGAAAATCGCTAAAGTATAGATTGTTGTCTTAGAAAAATGAAGATTACAGTTCTTTGTGTGGCTTTAAGCACTTATTATCTTCAGGTTTTGTTTTTGGAATTGACAAGAAAATCAGCCACACTTGTAGCTTGCCTATCATCCTTTCCCTTCATTTAACAACAAGCCATAATATGCCAGAGGAACCTAGTCTGCCTCTTATCAATTGGACTGTGTCAAGGTTGACTATAGGAGTAACAGCTGTTTGATGCTACTGCCTGGGCAGCAGTTATTGGAAAGTGATTTGACCAAGAACTCACTCACTAACTCTTCATTCAACCAGCCATCGATGAATGCCAGTGATGAGATATCTTGTAATGGAACAGCGCGCAGGGAGATGTGGATTCATGCCTTTCCAAAGGGTTCAGTGTGTAGTGAACATAAACTGCCTCAGCTGGTATTCGAACTCAGTTTGTCGAGTCCATTTTCCGTGCCGATGACCGTTGCGCCACAACACCAATTTCTGGCTGTCTCTTCGCGCACAATATCATTTTGTCGTAAATCTCTCTGTTCTAATCCTCTGTTCATTGTGTTCCAGGCTATGAGGTGTCGAAAGAGGTCGAATTGGTGAACTTGGTGAAGATTGCCGAAGAGGAGTTGTACAAGGAGTTGGTGAAGGCATACCCCAACGAGGAGATCGAGTAAGTCATGCTTTTAAAGTTCTTCGATCTAACCCTAACTCTAACGATCGGTGTTCGAGATCACGTAGAAGCAGAGGATTTCGAATGTAGATCTTCCAGGCATACATGCCGTCCCTGCCCGGGCTCCACATCTCACAAGATTCTCCCGTCTCGGTTTGCGATTTGTGAAATAGACTAAGAGGCGACACGCACCCGAAGTGGCGTCACTCGCTTCACCCTTGCTCACTTACAACACCTGATATTCCAAAGCGGACTCTCATCTAAATACTGACCAGCTTAACTTCGGTGATCGTTCGAGAATCGATGCATTCAACGTGACATGGCCGTTAGCGATTCATGATTGACATTTGATATAATTTCAGCGATCAACCAAGTGGAACAATCCTGTAAAAGATTTCTTGGAATAAAGATGCTATTCTGTGAGGAATAAATATACATACAAAGTATACTTTATTACTATTGGATGAAGTATTGTAATACATAATTTAAAAAAATCAAATTTGACTAGGTTTTACCGTCATACTAATTTTAGTTGTTTTTATACAACTTGTTAATCCATGAAGTCTTCGTGGACGATTGGTAAAAAGCAGCTAGGGTGTGAGTTCGATTCTCACCGAAGGCTTACTCTTTATTTCCGATTGCGCTGTTATTCGTTGCCATAGAAACAGTGGCCCGAATTAATAAGTTGTATAAAAACAACTAAAATTAGGATGAAGGTAAAAACTAGTCAAATTTAATAAAAAGTGGTGTGTTACAATACTTCATCCAATAATAATACAGATTGATTTATAAAAAAGACTACAAGGTCTCATATGTAAAACAACATAAATATGGTGCAGAGAGTCGGTTGTAGGGAGGGAGTGAGTTTATAACTGTGAATCAGCTTCTCTTAATCCATGAAGTCTTCGTGGCCGATTGCTAAAAGCAGCTCGGCGTAAACTAGTCTCCCTCTATGATTCTCACCGAAGGCTTACTCTTTATTTCCGATCGCGCTGTTATAGAAACAGTTACCCGAATTAATAAATTTTGATAATAATCATTAGGATGAAGTGAAAAACTAGTCAAATTTGATAAAAATAAATACTGAGCGATTCTTCATTTTCTTTTCCGCAGGGAACTTAAAGAACTCGCCCACCATATCGCCGTCCTCTTCAAAGCTGAAGTCGATAATGTGTTGGCCCTTGTTGAGAAAGGATCCAAAATGGCACAAAAGGTAACAGAGACAATTAACTATAATTTATTTCCAGGTTAATGTTTTGTTGTAGCTAAATTAATAACTAACTTAATACAAATTAATTGAGACGAAAACTACTTAAACTCTATGATGATCCCAGGTAGCTCAGTAAGCTGTTTACGATATCTTTTTAAAAGTAGTTTATTTACAATGCGAAATGGACGTCTACCGTAACACGATGGTTAGCAAGCTTGCCTCGTGGAGCAATTCACTAGGTTCGTAAGTTCGATACTCACAGGGTTCCCTACTATTGTAACCTTGTGCTGCATATGTGTTATACTGTAACACAGTAAAAACGGCACACCGTAGCGCAATTTCTGTTAGCACAATACCGTTAACATGCTATAATTCGGAGAATAAAGCAATTTCCAGTCCAACCGGGTAATTTTTAATTGATTATAAATGTCTGTCAAAGGGGGATAACTCCAAGTCTACTAAATGCTAATTACAGAGTCGGCTCAAAAAAGTTTTCCTAATAAAGAAAATAAGAGCAATTAGCAGGAAAGAATCCTTGACATGTCTGCACTCTTAATCAGTCATAGAGACATACCAGTGACGATACTTTAATAATAATAATTAAAAAAAAAAAGAAGCTTGGCGATGATTAGCATTTGCAAATAGTTATAATATAAATTCTATAAATAGGAAGTTGTTTGACATCAAGCAAAGGCCGTTGCCGGAGGCCTTTAGGCAAGTGAATATTTAATTTAATAATTTCTTTAATAGATTCTTGACGACACATTTTCTACTTTATAATTAGCAAAACTCTGTTAATCGATGTGTAATGCGTACAAAAATGACAATCCAAAAAGAGTTACTACCTCTGTCCCATAATAAGTGTTACAATTTCATACAAATTCCATACACTAAATGTAACAACTATTATTGGACAGAGGTAGTATGTATAATATCTTAAAATGTCGTCTCATTTACAAAATGATCGAATTCGAACATTGCCTAAAAATGGTTTCAAGAATAAACAAGGTTTTTCTCTCTCTTTTATTCAGATGACCCACAACATGTGGGAGAATCTGAAGAATGCTGCCGCCGATATTGTCGATGGCTTGGAATCCGTTCCTGGATCCGTCGAGAAATTCCTCCATGACCTGACACGTGATATTGAAGAAATGGAAAGTAAGTGAGAAATCATTCGGACATAATTTGAAATGTACAGCAATTCTAATATGTTTCTCTAATGCAATGATTGGCAAAGTGTGCGTTGCAGTTAGCTCTCAGGGGCGCCGCAGTTAGCTCTCAGGGGCGTCGCGGTTAGCGCTCAGGGGCGTCACAGTTAGCTCTCAGGGGCGTCCCAGTTAGCTCTCAGGGGCGTCGCAGTTAGCTCCGAGGGGTGCCACTGGATATTCGAAAACTTTAATAATTCTAGACACTCGTAATTCAATGCACTGATGCACATCCACCATGATAGGAAGCGACATCTAACTGGCACGTCGCGCATTGCTTTGTTCATCTCGTGTCGGACTTCACCGTCTGAACACCAGATGGCGCTCGGTCGATAGACAAGGTTTACATTCTGGATTGTTCTAGAACTGTGTCGAGCACTACGATTACTCAACAATTGGCCATTGTACGGAATTGACATTCGCCAGATATATTAGTCAGCCCACAAGGCAGTGCGTGTCGAGTTTGAATCTTTTTTTTCATCAGTGGTTCTCGGGAAATCCAATAAAAATAAATAAAACATTACATATTATAGATCTTTTATCTAGAATTATAGCTCTAAATTTAGATAAAACATTTCGAAATCGGTAAGTAAGCGAAATACTTCGAAGCCGTAGTTTCGTATTATTTTACATGATTATTATGGCAGTCCGACCGCTTCCAAACATGTGCCTTTGGAACGGGCACTGCCATAATTAAGTGTTTAAATAGAAATAATAAGTTTATTCAATACGAGTAAAAAGAAATCCTCCTACACTAAGGGCGCCGCGATTAAAGATATTTGGGAACTGTTACTCTAATAATAAGGATTGGCGCAACACAATCATTGTACCTAGCATTTCCCGGATAGTTGCCCTGTGCCGAGATAAGCTAAGATTAATATTAGAAACCATTACTCGCTCTTTAAAATTATCTAAATTTAGATATAAAATATCTAAATTGTCAACACTGAAGAAAATTAACCGAAATACTTTCCCGCCCTAGTTTCGTATGACGGACGAAAATTATTCCACATGACCATTATGGCAGGCTGCTCCACACACCATAAAGTCCGGCCCCTTCCAATCATGCATCTTTGGAATGAAATTTAATTCATTTCTGCTGGAAATGGTCTATGAAAATCCTTTGAATGCCACACAATTTTGTACTTTTGCCAAATTAGGATAAGCTTAGTAAAAACTGATTAAAAGTAAACAACTAAGAACTTCTATACAGTACTACCCCGGTTAGCACTTACCCCGCTTAGCGCTACCCACTGTAGCGCTCTGTATCAAATATTTTTCGTCATGAATTTAGTAATGTAAAATTTCCGAAATCAAGAATGATAAAAGACAGCATCATGGGCAGTCTCCAAAATAAACTGTATACTGTACACTTTGGTTAATG
>VCCN01003539.1:1802375-1812749 GCA_006491835.1 Architeuthis dux | reverse complement strand
TGATCAGTGCAAAATATATACACGATCACTTTATAATTGTTTTTTTTTAAATAAAGTGTTGTGAAATTAATGTTGTTTACCGGATCTGGTACTTTGTATTCAAGGAACTATTTTGTCTGAGCACCAGCTGTGGCCTCGTTTTGAGATCTAGCAATGCTCACTATAAAACGCACAATGTTATTACGTTCTACGGCGAATGAACATTTTCAGTTTAATAAAACCTCAGATCGAGGTATGCGTTTACTTTCAATTACAGCTCGTCTCTATTCGTTTGCTTATTATTTCATGAAGTTATTGCATTTCCTATCCATTTAAAATTGTTTACGCAATATCGTTTTAGAAAATAATAGGAAGAAATGTAGAACGATTGCTAACGGCACTCTTAAAGCTGTGTTCTGTATGTTTACATAGCAATTTGAAAGGTAACTGCAAAGTATTGTTGACTAAAATCTTTGTGTGGAACCGGCACACCGAGTTCAAATTCCACCTGAGGCAGTTTGCATTCACTTCGCATTAATGCCCTTTGGGAAAGGCATGAATCCATATCCTCCCCAGCTATAGGTAGATAGCAGGGCAGACTGGGCTCTCTAGCCATGATTGGCAACATGTCTTGGAGACTGACAACTGATTACACACCAGGGAGCGGGGTTCCCCTAATGGCCAGCAACGCGTTGTGGGGCGCAAAGAGCACGGCGTGTCACGCAGTGCGGCCTGGTCATCCACCGCATCCCGGTCATCCTCCATCCGCCCTGACTAGTCTTGCCGCTGGAACCCGGGCAGAAAAGGGACGACGAGATGGTGTGGCTGACGACCCTTCGCGACCCTCCCTTACTTTAATCCCAGTGAAGCGCAACGTCATGGCTCCAGACACCGCAGCTGCTGTACCGCTCAGAACCGAAGCCGTGGTCGTCCCCGCCTTCGAAGGACGAACATGACACTGATGATGATAACGAGTACGAAATGAACGTTCAACCTCAGCAAGAATTCGAATTAGGTCCGCTGATTCCGTTTTCCCTTTCCCCGTCACTGTTAATATTACCTCGCACCGTACCTCCTGGTTGTTTCTCATTGCACAATAGACATTTGTCGTAAATCCTTCTGTTCTAACGCGTTTTCATTTTGTCATAGGCTATGAGGCGACGAAAGAGGTCGAGTTAAAGAACTTCATGAAAGTCATCCAAGAGGACCTGTTCAAGCAGTTGGTGAAGGAATACCCCAAGGAGGACCCTAAGTGAGTAATGCTTTTAAAGTTCTTCAGTCTAACCCTAACCCTAACCCTAACGAGGAACCCAAGTAAATACCCGTAAAGTTGTTTGATCTAACACTAACCTAAATAATAAGGCAAGCAAATTAAGAAAGAAGCTAAGCAAATTAACAAAATAAGGCAAGCAAATTAAGAAACAAGCTAAGCAAATTAACAAAATAAGAAGGAAGATAAGCAAATTAAGAAAATAAGGCAAGCAAATTAAGAACCAAGATAAGCAAATTAACAAAATACGGCCAGCAAATTAAAAGTACAAACAAACTGAATCTATGAACTTGAATAATCACATACAATACAGTTACTTCTTCAGTCGTAGAAAATGTTAATGTTTTCAGTGAAATTATTTGAAACTTGTCTCTTAATATATTTTGTTTAAATGATAATTCATTTTATTATATTTACGGTATGTGCCACAGACTGAATTCGTACTGCTTCACATCAAAAGCTTGATTCTGTACATCTGAAAATATAATAAATGTGATACCTAAGTTAAAACTAAAATTGAATTATCATTTAAAATATATTAAGAGACAAGTTTCAGAGACAACATTTTGTGTACGACTGAAGCAGTAACTGTATTGTATGTGATTATTCATGTTCATAGATTCAGTTCACTTGGCTTTTTAATTTGCTTTATTTTTCAATGTACTTGCCTTATTTTTAATTTGCTTGCCTTATTTTTAAAAATTTAAATGCTTTATTTTAAAATTTTCTTGCCGTATTTTTATTTGCTTGCTTTATTTTAAAAAATTTGCATGCCGTATTTTTTAATTTGCTTACCTTGATTTTTTAAAATTTACTCGGGAAAAGGTATAAAAATAATTGAAACAAGCATGAATTTCTCAAACTTGTATATTTTCAGGCTTCTCCAAGAATTGGCTCATCAATTCGCTCTTATTATCAAGGATGAAATCGATTTTTCTCTTTCTCTCTTGGAAAAAGGATCGAACTTGGCTAGCAAGGTACGAACAAAACACCTTTTTTTAAAAAGCAATTTTTACAGGACAGGATTTCGGAGATGAGTCATTATTAGGATTCTACGAATCGTGGCAAAACGTTTTATAAACAGATCAGGACGTCAGCACCACCTATCCTATCATCTTTTCCTGTCCAAGTTAACCCCGCATACCAATTTACCTGCAAGGATATAATTGTTTGGCTGCAATATGACCGAAGAACATCTATTTTAATCTAAAATTGACCTCAGGTGACCACCAGTGACCCAAGAGAGCCGCATCACCTATCCTATCGAATTTGACCGTATTCGCCCTACCATTTGTTAGATCAAAAACATTTTCTACTTCATAGCGAACTCAATATTATGCTAGAAGCCTATGCCACAACTGGTTTTCTTGTGAGTCTTTATGCTAAAAATGAGGTTAATTTGCATTGTCGTTTTAACGTGATAACGAATAAACAAAAACATAAACACACAAATAGAAGGCTCCAATATTAGTATAGATACTACTACTAGATACTCAACAACATAACAAAGAATGGCTGCTCCAGAGTCAAACTCTGCTCCTATTTCTATTTCCTTGCGTAATTCTAGCGATCACTAGGTCATGAGTTCAAATGGGGATTTTACATATCGGTTTAGTTTTGGTGAGGTTGTTCTTGTTCTTGTGCTTCTTACATAGGAAAGTAAAGTCAACTCTGACTTTGTCCTGGAGTTTGGCAACAAATGAGATGGCGACAGAAAGACTCCAGATATTCTAAAGCATCGCCTTTAAAAACGAGGTATGGCATGCTAGTTCGAATCTTGTTCGAAACTACTTCTTTATTCTGCATTAACATAGTTTAATGTAACGGCCGAAGAACTGATCGGCTGAAAATGTAATAAAAATATAAAGAAAAATCGCTAACAATATATGTAAGTAGCTGTGTATTGCAAGTAGTGATATCACGGGTAGTATTAATTAAACATACGTCAAACCTTTCATTTACTCTAATGATTACATAGTGACACAACACATTTTGGCCGCAGGTAATAATGAAACAAGAATTACCATTGTATTTTAGCGCCGACTGCATTTGTACATGGTACACGTAGGCAAAGTTTCGGTGTTTCTTATCGCTGCCCATTGACTTTACCGCTACTCTACCACTCTCTTGCTTAGCTTTAGTTTAGTCATTTTGTGCACTAACAAGCTGAATATTTCTGATAGGAGGGAAAAAGAATTGATGATTACCAATTTTGCAATTTTCGACCTAAAATTTGTTCGAGCACGTTTCGGCGCTATTGTGTATTGTCAATGGTCAAGAATAAAGGCAAGTGTTATGGACAGAAAAGGGATATTATAAGGATGATGCAAATGTATTGCAAAGGATTTTATTATAGATATGCATTTCAAATGAGGAAGAAAGGGATTGTCAGTGGTCAAGAATTAAGACAAGTTTTACAAAAAAAGGTGGGGCTAAATGATTCGACTGCCATACCGCAATACGGTTGCATGAAAGTGGGGCTAAATGATTCGACTACCATACCGCAATACGATTACATAAAAGTGGGCTAAATGATCCGTCTGCCATATCGCAATACGGTTGCATGAAAGTGGGGCTAAATGAGTCGACTGCCATACCGCAATACGGTTGCATGAAAGTGGGGCTAAATGATCCGTCTGCCATACCGCAATACGGTTGCATGAAAGTGGGGCTAAACGATCCGTCTGCCATACCGCAATACGGTTACATGAAAGTGGGGCTAAATGATTCGACTGCCATACCGCAATACGGTTGCATGAAAGTGGGGCTAAATGATTCGACTGCCATACCGCAATACGGTTACATTCAAACATTGACTTGGTAATTTATCAGAAACCAATGGAGATAGAGGGCTGAAAATCTAAACATTTACTCCTTATTATGTCTAGAAAAAACGATTTATTTTGTTTTTTGACAATCCTCCCCCAAAATAAGGTTTTAGTGGGGGATTGAATTTACAATGCAAGTTTATGCTAAATTGATCGCTTAGTTTGTTCACGCTTGTCTTTTGAAAATTCGGACTTTTTAGTGATCACCGCCCCAAAAATAGGCGAGAGAAGTAACTTATTCATTGATCACCCCTTTTCCCAACTTTTTAATTGATCACTCCTAACCCGGTATGCTGCCCAAATACGTTTCTATTGAGTGACTAACGAGACCTGTTGTTTTGATTATTCTTTGCTCAGTTGGCCAATAACATGATTAAGAATCTGAAGAAGGCCGAAGCCGAAGGAGTGGATTCTATTGTTGATTCCGCAAAAGCATTCTTAGATGACATGACCCGTGACATGGACGAATTAACAGGTGAGTGAGTAAAGCCGTTGGCAATGGATTTCAACTGGGGTGGATTTATAACGAAATTCACTCGTGAATAATTTGCAATGGTTTTCTCGTTCATTTGAATTTGAAAAAGAAAAGTGCGCTTCTCTGTTGGTCTATTTACGGTAAACTTTCTTTCCCGAATTTGAGTACAATCGATTTAGCACAGCTGTGGGTCTGCGAGGAATCTGAGAAAGGTGTGGAGATTTGAGAAAGCCAGGGAACATATTTTGATGACTGAATAATCATGCTATGAATTAAATTTTGGGGCGGATCCAGAAATGTATGTATGCACTTATGTTTGCACACAAAATATCTCCGAAAGTTCTCAATGAATTCCAATGGCATTAAATCAAAAGACGGGCTGATTAAATTTGTGGGCGGATCCAGGAATCTTTTTACAGTTACCTCGCTGAGTGCGTTTTACGTAGCAAGCTATGAATTAGAAACCGCCAACCGAAATTGCCAACATAGATCTCTTCAGTTTTTAAGTTGGTCTGGCTGGTTGGCTGGCTATGTAATGTATGTATGTGTCACGCGTACAAGCCGCACCAATGGAGCTAGAGGGCTGAGAATTTAAACATTTACTCTTTATTATGTCTAGAAAAAAAACGCTTTTTTTTGTTTTTGGAACCCCCCCCCCCAATAGTTTTTTTTAGTGGGTAGTTCAATTTGCAATGTACGTTTGTGCTAAATTAATCCCTATGTTTTGTTGAAAATTCAGACACTTTTTTAGTGATCACTGCCCAACAAAAGGTGAGAGGGGCAACTTATTCATTGATCACCCCCAACAAAAGACGTTGGTCACGTGACGATTTCTATTGAATGACTAACCAAGACCTGTTGTACGTTGTACGTATTTATCAATTCATTAATTTCTTGTCGCCCGCAGCCAGCCCCCGTCAGACGGTTCGGGAAGGGCTGCAGGTGATGGTGGGCCTTCGGCTTGCTTTATCGAGCCTAGCGTAGAGATCGGTCACCTCCTTAAGAGGATTACCAAGACCACCACGAGAGGCTCTCTGGATGACCCTCAGCTGCTCACGGCACCTGGTATACCTAGTTGGTCACCCATGGTCAAGCTCGACGTTGCTTAACTCCGATGATTGTACTAGAAGCGGTGTATCCATCGCGTAATTATCAATCAATTTCTACGATCGCAAGATGCTGCAGCGTCAAACTCCACTCCTGCTTCTACTTCCCTGCGTATTTGCAACATACGTTTTCGTAGATATGTAAGACTTGTCAGTTTGGCAAGAGAGCCGCCTACCGATCACTTGGTCGTGATTTGAATTCACGGTAGGGAAATGTTGCCATATATATATATATATCGGTTTGGTTTAAAGTGACCTAATAGACAAACATTGAAGAGTTTACTCCCTAAATTATGTGAGGATTGTTCTCGTTCTAGTTATTCTTGTTACGGTGGAAAAACAGACTTGGACTGGAGTTTGACAAAAAGAAAGCGGGGGGCGGGGGAGCAATTCGGTTGGTATTTTAACTTCGCAATTAAATGGATGTGACCGCACCTCCAACCAAAAAAAAGAAAACCCAAAACAAAACACAGGCATAATCTAACATTGTTTGATTTCAGAATATAACGAAAATAGCCTTTACTGGGAGAGTCACCTTGATGTTGTCAGCGACGTTCTTCTTTATAAGGTAAGTAGTTTCTATCTATCTATCTATCTATCTATCTATCTATCTATCTATCTATCTATCTATCTATCTATCTATCCCAGTCTGTTCATATCTATCTATCTATCTATCTATCTATCTATCTATCTATCTATCTATCTATCTATCTATCTATCTATCTATCTATCCCAGTCTGTTCATGTCTGTCTCTATCTATCTAGACTTGTTCATTTCTCCCAGTCCCCTCTATCTGTTTTAGCTTATTCATTCTCTATCTGTTGCCGCCGTTCATATCTCTGTTAGTTTCTCTCTCTCCCCCCCTCTCTCTCTGTCTCTCTGTCTCTCTCTCTATTCCTCGCAGTCTGTTTGTCTCTCACTCTATCTATAGGTTCATCCCTATCTATCTTAATCTAATCATATTAGTCTATGTCTTTCTTACTGTATCTTTCTTCATCTATATCCTTCTCTATATCTCTCGGTCTATTTATCTATCTATGTATACAGTATCGCCCATAAATAAATACACACCTACCACTTTTTTTTAATAGAAAGTTATTTTTCTTCTAAACCAAACATGGCAGATTGTTATTATTTCTAATAGAACATTAAACAATCAAAACGGATATTACCATGCATTATTTATGACCAAACAATTGATTTTAAATAGACCTTTTCCGTAGTGGTGTACTCATCTTTGGACGGCAACATATTCATATTTTTGACAACAGTTTCAATTCTGTAGAGTTTGGTCATAAATAATACCTATAATAATATCCGTTTTTATTATGTAATGTTCCACTATAAATAATAACATCCTGCTGTTTGGTTTAGAAGAAAATTAACTTTCTATAAAAGAAGTGGTAGAGGTTGTAATGTTTATATAAATGTATCTATATGTTAAATCAATAAACATGCCGAAGCAAGCTCACAGCAACCCCCATTCCCTTTCCGATCCCAGAAAACGCTGACCGGAATTGGGAACGAGGAAGGCCCACTTCTTACCAGGCGAAGAACCCTATCACACGTGTCTTTCGTTCCGTCTTCTTTTCTTAACACGCTTATACACGGTTACGAATCAAACGCATTCTAATCTCACACAGCTAGAATAAAAAGACTAACAAAGCGAGCAGAGGCACTAAACAGAACCAGGGGTGTACTTATTTATGGGCGATACTGTATATATCTCATCTTATTTATATATATCTATGCATTTTTGTTCACATCTAACCCTATTTCTCTCTGTTCGCAACCATATTGGTGCAAATGTTGCCAGCGTCATCTTTTGCAAAATGCTACAGGCTTTCTAGGCACTTACTCCACCTTTTGGATAAATTGTCTATTCCATTATAAAAGCACGATTCCAGTTTTAATTCGATGAGTTCACCAGGGCAATTTTCGAAATCTTAAACTTCGGATTACTCTGATATTGTACAAGAAATGGCGCTAGGAACCTTTGCACCCACCTAATAGCTAATATAATCAAATATCCCTCCTTTTTCTTATAAAGGAAGGTAACTCACAAGATTCGTCTTGTCTTTATTATTAAAAGTTATATTGTTTTAGAATCTCTGTACATGAATTCTCACTGGAAAACAATTAATATAGTAAACTCTCGTTCTAACGGCACTATTTAATGATATACGCGTTCCAACGACATGTTTGGTTTTATATTCTCGCAAGACTATTGTCGGAGATTACTTTGCAGCAACAGCACATGAAGATGTCAGTGCATTATGCTAAAAACTAAAATTAGTAAACCCTTAAAAATAATGCCTGCTAAAGTGAAAGGGTAATAAAAAGTCATTTTTGTCTGTATTTTTTAAATTTCTCATTATTAATGCACTTCGTATAAAATCCACCTGTTATAACGGTAAATTCGTTACAACGACACTCTTAAATCCCCGGGGGTGCCGTAATAAAGAGAGTCTACTGTGTCTACTTTTGTGTTATACAAACTTCATCAATATCGATAATATCTTTTCTTCCAAAGATGACATTTTATTTTTAAAATATTGCAGCTCGAATATGGCTTCTGGGATCAACTGAACGACACCCTGCATCGCATCATTGGTCACCTGAGCGGAAAGTTCAGTAATTTGAAGGATTTCTTCCGTAAGACAATCAAGGTCGGAGCCGAGAAATTGCAACCCCATCTTATCAATATCAAGCAACTTGCTAAAGATGTAAGGAACATTTAGATTTTATTGTAAACCTTTCAGCAATGTTGTATAATTTTTATTCTTATTATCATTCAGGTTTCATTAGCACGCCCGGGAATCGTCCTGAGAAGCCTTTGACTTATCCCGGTCCTCGTGGCATTTGTCTCAGTAACAGGGATTTGGGATTCTTCCCCCTCAAGTCTACTGTGTCTGCTGACTATGGGATGATATTTGGTAGCCCCCCCTTTTCCAAGTTGGTTGGTCACCACCCCTTTTTATTGCATCCTGCTGTACCCTTACGCGTGCCATTCACGTTTTGCTGGGACGCCTTCTCTGCCGTTCCAGACTTCTGTTCTTCGATGTATCCGGCCTCGAAGTTCGATCAACACCTGCCTGGGATTCGTCCCGGGATTCGTCCCGGGATCCTTGTAGGATGCTCAGGATTCGCCCTGAGAGGTCACACGAGATTTTAAAGCTTTCTGGCCTAGAAGTTGATCAACACATGTCCGGAGCTGTCCCTCGTTCGCGTGCGGGACCCCACCCTAAACTCGACCTTGTGTCAAATTTGCAGTCGTGGAGAGGCAAATAGAGAAATCTGCCATTTTAGACTTCAGTCCTTGGTTGGATATACTATCTTGGACATTGCAAATCCCAAGATCGTAAGACATGGGAGGTACAATTCTAGTCTTTTGAAAAATAAAATAAAAATCTTGGATGTGGATAATTCTTATAGAAAGAATATGTCTTTAATTTAAAACGCAGAATGTTTCTGATGACCAAAGACAGATGTTGGTCTTTTGCAGATGTTTTTTGTTTCAATCATGTCCATACCTTCTCCCTGAAAATCACAGCGAGTTGAATTTCTGTGAGTTTTCTCCCTCACAAAAAGGCGGTAGAATGAATCGGCCGACATGTCGTATGAAAAACAAAAATAACAAGAACAAGCCTGGCTGCTGCAGGATCCGGACCGAAGATGATTACTGCAACCTTTGTATTGCATATATGATCAATATAAATTGTCGTATATATGTAGAATTTGTCAGTTTGGTTCAGTCGGTAAGAGAATCGCCTACCTATCACTTGGTCATGATTTCAACGGAAAAAGAGAAATGTTAATTTTATATATCGATTTGGTTTAATGTGACGGGACAGACAAACAGTGAAGAGTTTAATCCCCCAAATTAGGTGAGGATTGTTCTTGTTCTTGTTCTTGTTGTTACGGTCAACTCCAGCATCCGACTTGGACTGGAGTTTGATAAAAACGAGTTTGATTGTCTGAAAAACTCTTCGGTTCAATTTACAATGTAATTTTATGCTAAATTGGTCCCTTAGTTTGTGTCCGGCAGGATTCACGCTTGTTTTCGAAAATTCGAACTTTTTAACTGATCACAGCCTAACAAAAGATGAGCGAAGTAACTTATTCATTGATCAACCCTTTTTTTCAAAACTTTTTAATTGATCATCTCCAACACGACATGCTGCCAAAAGCCATTGGTCACGTGGCGGTTTCTATTGAGTGACTAACCAGATCTGTTGCTTTATTTTTCAGTTGTTGGCCAATATCGGTTTAATCCACCGGAACGTTGCCCAGCAGGCCCTCGCGTTTTTCAAACCATTCGCCAGGCAACTCGGAGGTCTGTACGACAAAATCGTCGAGAAAATCCATCAACGTTTCCATAATTTAGCCAACCCTGACACTTATTAAGTCTTGTCGACCGGCTTCGATTTCTGGACAACTTTGACGCTAAAATGCTTCGTGTGAATAAAATCTAACATAACTTCACTTCGGTCTCATGTGTCCTTTCTTTCTTCTCTTTTAATACATGAATTTCTTTCAGTTAAAGAGATCGCAATCTTTGGCAGAAATAATTCACGTCAATATGAACTCATACATTTATTTCCAGGAAAATAATTGAAACAAAAAATAATGCTACATCGCTTGTGAACATTACAAACAAAATTTCTACATATCTAAAACACACACACACACACACACACACACATATATATATA
>VCCN01003539.1:1580231-1594401 GCA_006491835.1 Architeuthis dux | reverse complement strand
TAGGTCACCCAAACATACAAAACACATCCCATTTCATTCACAGTACACAGCATGTATCGTCGCATGACTCTGCTATGTTCAACTCTCTTCTGATAACGGTACTCACAACTACGAAATGCATAAAGATGTATCTGTATGATAATATATATATATATAGTCGTGGTAGTAGTATTGTAAAAATATATAAGAAATTCGATATATGTTGTTGAAAATATTTCATTTGAGTGCTCTACATATGAAAAAGTTAGTTTAATAACTAACACTGTCCTATGGAGCTAATATTCCATATTGAAACCAAAATGTTTGGAGCTGATAACGTTAGTTTCACTGCTTTGCAGTCTCTTCAGATCAGTAATTGAATGCTTTTTTTTCTTCCTCCTTTTTCAGATCTAGGAATCTGTTCCCCTCTTCCAAAACTTGACCTGGTCAATTGTTTTGATGTTTCTTTCTCCTCCTCGTTTTCCTTGTTCGGATGGGAGGCCGATGGAAGAGGAAGGAGAGAGAGCGAGAGAGAGAGAGAGAGAGAGCGAGAAAGAGAGATAGTGAGAGAGAGAGAGAGAGGGGCAGAGTCTAAAAGGCTCGCACGTTAGTTTAAGATACGGTAGTAGCAAGTAGTAATTTCTGCCCGACTTAAATAGCTGAAGTGAATATAGTAGTAGCAAGTAGTCATTTTTGGCCGACTTAAATAGCTGAAGTGAATATGATGCTAAATTACGCATAGAGCAATAGGGGTGCATATGCTATGTGCAACAGACGCCCGTAAGATATTCTAAGTATACATTCTGTCCAATGTTTCGACGTGAAGGAAATGGATACCCCTAGTTTTTAAACAAAAGCTGTAACGAATAAACAACAATTGAATAGTAATGATCCGAGAACTTTGTAGTTATTTGCATGACTGCACTTTCTTTCAGATCGACAGCGAAACGAACGTTGATGTTTCATCTCTCTCTCTCTGCGGACTGAATTTGATTTGGGGTCGCTTGGCCAACAAACAGCGATCTAGTCAATTAAACATTTGCACGGGGCATGTAAATGCAAGTGCATCACGCTACATTAGCACTATTCCCTATGATGTAAGAAAAACGACATTTTATGTATAACTAGATAGCTAGACCATTCCCCCCTTGATTTTCCATCTGTGGGGATATCTGAAGAGTAAGGTCTCCAGACCTATCTCCCGTTGATTTCCTATATGTGGGGATATCTGAAAAGTAAGGTCTCCAGACCTTTCTCACCTTAATTTCCTATTTGTGGGGATATCTGAAGAGTAAGGTCTCCACACCTTTCACCCCTTGATTTTCTATCTGTGGAGATATCTTAAGAGTAAGGTCTCCATGCCTTTCTCACCTTAATTTCTTGATTAAATAGATAGCTAGACGTGGGTAGGTCTGCCGAATCTGATTCTGTCGTATTGAATTTGTTTCTTTCGTACCGAATTCTGTTCTTTCGTAGCAAAATTGATCCTTTCGTATCGAATTTGGTTATTTTCATGCGATTTGGTTCTTTTGGCTGGCGTTGTGAAAATTGGGTACTTCTCTTTAACTTTACTAATTTAATTTAAAATCGCAATAAAATATGAACATATTTAAATATTTACAACGATACTTTCGCATTAAATTTGCTAAAATAATCTATTCTAAAACGTTTACGTGTTATGTACATGAGCGTTAAGTGTCTCTAGCAGAAGGCGAAGCAGGGCAGCCAATTGAGCTCTTTTGGGGCTAGATATAGCTCCAAAAGAGCGAAATTGGCAACACTGGTGGCTATATCATTTAACCGTTATCATATTTTTGCAAATTCAATGAAGAATTGATTTCATTGTTGCATATTTATCTATTTCATTTTTATTATAGTTATATCATCATCATCATCATCAGCAGCAGCAGCAGCAGCAGCTTTTCCCATCTCCTTCCATGACAACCTATATTGTGTTAGCCTCTGCCAAGTCTTACCGGCAAACCTTTCTATCTCATCCCTCCATCTTGCGTCTGGCCTTTTCCTACTTCTTTTACTGTTCCATGGACACCAATCGGTTAGTCTTTTCACCCATCTATTGTCATCTCTTCTTGCTAGGTGGCCGGCCATCTCCATCCCATGACATTACTATGACGTCGGAAGTTATATATATGATAAATATATGAGTTCGGTATTTCTGAGATGAGGTGTTAGTATTATTGATACTATTGACAACCAAGATGAGGATCTCAATCCGAACAATAGTATCAGTGATAAATATATATATTCATCTTATTTGGTTCTTTTTAGGTAGCCATTTTGGTACTTTTATTGAAAAGCTTTCGGCGGCCCTGGAAATTGGTAGTTAACAACAATGGCATGGTATCAAAGTAGGATCAAGGGAAGCGCTGAGTAGGACTAAAGAGATAAGAAATATGTCTGACCCTTGGTAGCTTATTGATAATTTACTAGACAACTGGATTATAATTCTTCTTTAGAATGATGTTCCGCTCACTTAAATGCGCTGTTTCCACCACAGATAAACCTGTTGTGTCATTTCAATCATTTGACTTGGAGTGTTTGGTCCCTTTGCTCAGTTCTGTATTTGTAACGAAATGCACTCTGTGTTCATGTGTATGTGACAAAAAAGCCCATATCTTATTACCGGGGCTAGGGATTTGTGTTAAACTGCGTACGTGGCAAACTGGACAGATCGTATTACCGGTAGCCGTTAAAAGGAGCCCAGATTTGAAAATAGGAGGGAGTTGAGATCTGAAGCCGTTAGTGACAGGTAGCACAAATAGGCCCCCTGCCCGTGAGGGAGGAGAGAGAGCCGGTTAGAAGCAGTTAGCAGTTTTAGATTTGAATGCGGCAGGTCAGAGGCGAAGTAGTTGGCTCTTTCACCCGGATGGGTGGAAGAAGGAGGAACAACCCTTGATTTTCTTAGTAGTAACTCAGAAAAGTGACCAACTCATTTAGAAAACTAAATGAAGCAGAATTCTGTACCTCGAGGTAATCCGCGAACCGGCCCAGAAGAGACTCTTATATCGACGTAAATAAAACCCCAGATTTCCAATTGAAGAACCTGAATGTTGTCATCTTTTCCCTCCACAGAAAGTTCAGCTCCCGTCAACAGACCCGGAACAAGAGTCATCATCATCTCTTTCTCTCTCGGCGTGAAGAAGAAGTACAACCGACGTTATATTACATATTCAATTAATTAAGTTTTAGTTCTGGCCACGTTCTTATTCTCATCACACTACATTAGATGCCACTAAACATTAAAACGAAACCTTAGAAGCGCTAATGTAAATCCTATGTAGATTCTAATTTCTAATTAAATCACACAAGGCATAATAAGGAATAAATGTTTAAATGTTCAGCCCTCTATCTTAATTGGTGCGGCCTGTACGCGCGACACATACATAGATAGCCAGTCAGCCACCAATGAAAATTGAAGAAACCCATGTTGACAGTTTTGGATGACAGTTTTGGATGACGGTTTGTAATGATTTCCTGTAGCGTTTCTTTAATTATTATTTCATTAGTCAGATGTGTCCTATTTGCAAATCAACAAATAAACTTGGAAACTTTGTTCCCATATATCCATTTGTTATAAATTACTATTATCAAGATGTGTTAACAAAATCTTTATCTTAGATACCCTGTAAAATGAGCTAATGTTGATTGAATTAAGACTAATATTAAACTAGCTCCATTATTAAATATATATCTGACTCCATTAAAGGTTAAAAACAATAACAATGATAACCGTAGTAATCTCTAACAGTATAGTTAATAGTGGCAGCAGTAGTAATAGTGGCTAGTAGCTAGTAGCTGATACTAGCCTTTAAGGGGTCTGACTGCCGATAGCAAGCTAGAGTGCTGATTAGACTAGAGAAAGAAAGAGTAATAGTTAACGATGTGCGTAAGAAAGGATATTTCTTTCTCTGCTGTTCCTGCAGTACCAAAATGAATGAAATACATGTATGTTCCAAAGATGCAGTTTGCACATGGTAAAAATGCATTAAGAACAAAGAATACAAATACTCGGCAACGATAATACGAAGTATATTTATTACAGAAGATAATAAAAAAGTAGTTCTTAGCTGATGAGAAGAAGAAGGAAGAATGCATTTAAAGAGTTCGTATACTACTTAGTAAAGTGTATGTCCTTAGTTTGTTGAAGATGTTAAGGAAGAGAGTGTATGTCTATGTATGAATGTATACTTACATAATCAGAGTTGAGATGCGCGTCTCTGTGGAACAGATCATATTTTGTTACAGCAACAAAAAACTGAATGAACAAAGATGAAGAATAGATCGGTCTTCTTATAGTAAGTATAGTCGAAATTGTGGTGTGTTGAACTGGGTATCAAATTCGAGTCAACTACCGTAATTTTCATGTACCGAAGCGTTGGTTATCTGAGAGTTGTCCTCGGAAAGATTAACTTGGTTCTCAGAATAAAAATCTGGGTTGTTCTAAAGGAAAATTTGATGTCAAGTGGTTTTCCTGTGTTGACCGGAGTGTGAGTGAGTGCAAAAATACGTATGTGTCCGTTACAACCCTAAAAATTTGACGTGTCATTATTTATGTATAATAGGCAGAGATTTATAATGCCTTAACCAAATCTGATATTTTATATCTACTTCGGAGTAATTCACATTAGTTAATCTTTTACTTTTAGCATCATTCTCCATGATGTAAACATAATCCTGTGTAACGGCCTAATAATCTACAGTAATCTCTCCCATTTCGCCGGTTTCAATTTTGCGGATTTGAATATTCGCGATTTATTTCCACCAATTCAACAGTTCCCAAATTGGGGGTCCACAAATATATCACTTGGATCCGTGAACTTGTTGAGTAGGAAAACCTTTCAAAATCCTGTGGTGTGTGAGCTTGTTGTGTGGGCAAACATTTAAAAATCCAGTGGTCCGTGGGAAAGTCCATTTAAATATAAGGGGTCTTTGGTAATGAAAGGGTTGGTAACCACTGTTTTAATATAATACAAGTATGATTGCATTCTAGGTGGGTCAAATTTTGTTTATTTTGGGCTAAATGCAAATTATAACGGTACACCGGTTCGCTAACTGTAAACAAGTTTTCAAACACAATTATCTCAGAGTTTATATTGTTTATACAAATGATTGTTTTCTGAGACTTTTCAATAATCTTTATTCTTATTAATAACACAAATGATCATTAAGATAAAATTGATAGGTTACAGTTTCGGACGTTTTTATCGACACTTGTCGCTTTGTTGTCAAAAGAGCGTTAGAGTGTTATGATATCTAACGATTATCCTGGGGTCAGACACCTGTGCGGAAATGTAAGTGACCCCAGTCACCTCAGGAAATAGGTATATTTCGTCAGTGTTCAAAACAGGAAATGGGGACCGGTGATTGACACCGTGATTGACACCGTGATTGACACCGCGTAGGCGTTTGAGAAACCTATAAAGCAGACCCGAACATATAACGAGGAGCAGAGAGAAACCTCGACACTCAAAGAAGAGACATACATAATCGGAGCCGTTAAGGCCCGAGACCGCTATACCTCTTGGGGACAGACTGGCGGTTCTCCTCATCTCTCTCCGGCCGACAAAGATGCATGTTGTGTAATAAAGATATGTCCAGATATTTTTATAAGCAAGTCTTCGAGTTTACTTTCTATCCAAGTCCAGGACACCCTACTATACAACAAGAGTACCTAGTTTTCCAGAAAGTCAAATAACATTTTTTTAAATCTATAAAAGTAGAAAGTAAAGATGTAAATTTAACAAGGTAACATCAAACCTAAAAGGGAAGGTTAATTAATGGTCATAGGTAAAGGCCTACAGTTTGCATCAATAAATTATCAACGGTGTCACAGACATGATTGCCTTCGTTCAAAGTGGGATGTTTAAGAAGTAATAAACAAACAATGCAGATGGGTTATAAATGAAAGTGTATTTAATCACGAAGAAAAAGGTCATGACGAAAATGAAATGTGTATGCAAAGCATGTGAAGTAAAAACACGATCGTAGCGAAGGAGAGAGAGAGAGAGAGAGAGAGAGAGAGAGAGAGAGAGAGAGAGAGAGAGAGTTACGGGGAAAGGGGGGGGCTTTGTTCCGTAGTAGTAGGAGTAGTCACGAAGCTATTCGAATTAGCAAGGACTGACTTCGTCGTCAGCTTTCGCGCGGTTGAGAGAATCAGGTTTGTATTTGGCGCATGTGACTAACTCACTACGGTAGTAGGCTAAGGGTCTTTGTCCCTGGAAGGCAGCGAAGAAATCGATTGAGGCGAGGCAAACTATAGACAAAAAGTCGTGCGGAACGGGCCATCGAGAGTAGGAGCTAACACTGACCGTAAGAGTGAAGTGGGGCGGTGAAAATTAGGGAATTTACCCTAGCTATTTATGCCGGTCGACATCAGCAGCAGCAGCAGAGCTGTGACGTCGGCCGAAAAGTAGGCAGCCATATTTTCGTATCTCATGTGGATTGGCCATTTGGACCGTTAAGTCGTTACAAAAGTGTTAACAATTCCATCGTCATATGTAATTGTCTGCGTGATACATACATACATACATACATACATACATACATAGATACATAACCAGCCAAGTGTCCAGCTTATATGACGCAACATATATAAACAGAAACGCTCTATTGGCTATAACTACGATGATTTAAACTGAGCGCTAAGAATCGGGCGACCATCGTTCGCCTCCTCTCTTGGAATACTCAGTCAATTGGGAACAAAACCGAAGAAGTGCTGCAAATCCTGACTGTCGAAAAAACAGACATCGCATGTATCTAATTGCATTGTTAATGAGTATTACTAAAGGACTGGAGTATAAAGCAGGAAGAAAGGGATTGTAATTGGTCAGGAATTAATGTAAGAATAGGGCTATTATAGGTCAAATGGAATTGCATTGTTAATGACATTTACTGAAGAAATGCATTGTAGAGCAGGAAGAAAGGGGTTGTCATTAGTCAGGGATTAATGTAGGTATTAATGAAAGAAGAGGGCTATTATCCAGGAAACCTGGTTATCCGACGAGAACAGAACTACAACTGCCACCATAAAAAAGCGGGATATGACGTTGCATATATGTATCGTAAGAAGCGAGGATCCGGGGTTGCTATTTTGTTAAAAGATACTCAGCCAGATCCAAAAAAAGTCACTCCTCCTGTCAACAGTCATCATCATCAGCAGCAGCCGTTATAAGCCCACTGCTGGACAAAGGCCTTTCCCATCTCCTTCCATGACAACCTAGATTGTGATAACCGCTGCCACGTCCTACCCGCAAACCTTTCTATCTCGTCCCTCCATCTTGTGTCTGGTGTTTTGCTACTGCGTTTACTGTCCCATGGGCACAAATCGCTTAGTCTTTCCCCCCATCCATTGTCATCTCTTATTGCTAGGTGACCAGCCCATCTCCATTTTTGCTGTTTTATTTGTATAATATCCTTCACTCTAGTCCTCCCTCTGATCCATGTTGATCTTTTTCTATCTCTTAGAGTTATCCCTAGTATTGCTCTTTCCATGGCTCTCTATGCTATTCTAAGTTGGTTTCCAGTTTGCTTTGTTAATTTCCGTGTTTCACATCCGTATGCCATGGCTGGTTTCATGCAATCGTTGTATACTTTACGCTTTAAGCACATTGGCAAGGTGCTCTTCAGAATGTCTTTATTCATACCAAATGCTTTCCAACCTATCGTTATGCCTCGTTTTATTTCGCAGTCATGGTCTTTAGCTGTATTACCTGTCCTAGGTAGATGTATTCATCAACCTCTTCTAGAGTCTCTCCTTCTATCTTTATGGCCTTTTAATTCTTAATTTAAAACCTAAAGTGCATATAATATGCATGTATCGCCATCAAGAAATCCCTATGGATATTTTTAGAAATGAACTTGAATATCTTCTTAATGCTCACTCCAAATATTGTCACTCAATTATTGTAACCGGAGATTTCAATGTACATTGTGAAACACAGGTACACCTTATACACTTATTTCAATGAATGCCCCATCTTCATTTGACTTATCTCAATATGTAGTTGGTCCTACACACAAATGTGGCCACTCTATAGATTTGGTATTTCTCAACCCCTATGAATTGGACATTATTGTAGCTCCAATACTAGACTATTCTCCAAGTGATCATGTTCCGGTAAGATTTTATCCGAATAATGTTATTGGCCTAAACAGAGCTAACACTAGTAAACCTGTGACATTTCGTAATATAAGAGGAATTAATCTGGAGGAATTTAGCTCTGACTTATCCTCAGAGATTAATCATTTATTTAATCAAGATATGGATTTTCCGGATCAGTAGGAACCTTTCTCTCAGGTCACAGACAAAGTCCTGGATAAAATCCGCACCACAAAAAATTAAAAAAACATTGTTTCCAAAACTAGCATCCCTTAGCAAGATGATGAGTATAAGACTGAGAGAGCACTGAGGCGTAAATTAGAAAGAAAATGGGGAAAAAGTCTGGAAACAAGACAAGCATTGAAAGAACATTGTATGGGAATCATAGGATTAAATGTACACAGTATTATAGTCGTCTCATTAACGATTCAAAAAACAATCAAGATGCTTTATTTAAAATTGTCTCTCAGGTTTTAGACAACAACGGGTCCCCTGGTATCTCACCACAGTGTGAGCGAGATCCCCATATTCTTGCCAACCATTTCAATAAGTCTTATCTGGGAAAGGTTGCTAAGATAAGAGATCAGATTCCATCCACTTGTTCCTCAGAAGGTATTGAGACTGACAATTCTGCTGGTGCCGTAGAAATTTCCGCCCACTACCTTCGAGGAACTTCAGAGCATTATAAAACAGGGTGGGATCAAAACTGGCTTCAGTGATTTGCTCCCGAAAGAATTAATGAAAAAAACTATTGATATTCTGATATGTAAATTAGTGAATCTCTCTTTAGATAATGGCTCCATAGAAGGTGTTAAAGAATCGACCATCATGCCCCTCTTAAAGATAGGTGGTCTGGTCCCTGAAGTACTAAAGAGTTACAGACCCGTTCCAAATATAGTTTTAATTAGCAAACTCATTGAGAAAGTGGTATTGGTGAGACTGAACGCCCACGGACGTGCTTAATGGGTTGCAGTATTATCATCAGCACGGATATGAAAAAATCATAGTACCGAAACTTTCTATTAAGAGTTTTTTAAAGTAACAATGCAAACTATCTTAGCGCTTTTGGATCTAAGTGCTGCTTTTGACACTGTGGACATTAATAAGCATCCATCCATTTGCGACAAATAATTTGTCATCAGGGGACAGCATGGAAGTGGTTTCAGTATTTCTTGTTCATAGAATACAACGTGTTCGAATAAACGATTCATTATCTGATTATGTAAATATTATGTTTGGGTTTCCCCAGGGAACGGTTCTCGTTCCTGTTCTATTTAATATTTACATTATATCTCTATATAAAGTAAGAAGACGGGCAGGTTTCTCCGCGAGTGGATATGCAGAGGACAGCAATGCCAAACAGACGTTCGGGCTTAGTTTTCAACACAATGTTATTGAAAGACTGTTTCCCCTCCCTTATGAATGATCAGATCACTAAATGGATGAATGCCTTCTCTCTTAAGATCAATCCCGATAAGACTATATTATTCACTGCAGGTGCTAACAAATGTTAAACCAATCAACGGTGTCATTCTTAATAACGGCGACTGCATACGTTTTTATGACTGGCTAAAGAATCTTGGGTCTTATCTGTATACATCTCTAATGTTGCCTCCCACTGTTATAAATTAATTAGAGATGTCCGTACTTACTTTCCAACAATGAAACTGAGCAGCTGGTTCATTCCATTATTACCAGTAGATTAAACTACTGTAATTAGCTTTTCTTTGGCTTGAATAAATCGCAAATTAACAAACTACAAAAAGTACAAAATGCGGCTGCTCGGTTAGTTTTGAAACGTAGGAAATGCGAGTGAATTAGGACCGGCATTATCAGCCTACATTGGTTTAGGATAGAAGATAGAATAGTGTTAAAAGTTTTGATTACATTATTCAAATGTTTGCATGATAAGTACCCCTATAATCTCCGTGCTCTTATTAACATACGAGATTTAAACAGTTCGACTTTACAGCTCTTTATGAATACGACTCATGGGCGCAGGAGTTTCAGCTTTATAGCACCCAAACTTCAATTACCCTATGACATCCGGAACATTAAAATATTAGCAAGTTTTAAATCAAGCATAAAAGGTTTCTTGTTTTGCGACTTTCCTATTAGGTTGGCCCACATGAAATGCCGTTTATGAATAGAAAACTAAAAGCAACTTAAAATGTAAACAAGTCTGGTTTATTGATCAAAATCAGCTCCATTTGATTCAATAGCTTTTTTCTATTGGGTTTCAAGTCCAAAGATTCCTTCTTTATAGAAATTAGTGACGTTTGACGCTAAAATCTATTCAAATGCTGTTATTATCGCTTGTTTGTTGACATACTCTTTATTGCAAAGAAAAAGCTCAAGGTGCAGGAATGGGTGATAATATGTAGGAGATAATCCTGGTGAATATGGAGGATGATCTAAGATTTCATAATTAAGTTTCTTTTACCGAGTTCGAACTCATACAAAACAAGATTTTCTTGGAGATCAGCATCTGAGAGATTATCTCATTAAAACTGATATGATTAATCATAAGATGAACATTTAAAAGAAAGCTAACGTCGTATAATGAGTTAAATATGTATAACTACTTTCTATAGTTTTGAGAAGGGTCATTAATATTCAAATGGTTCTTCGGACGATTGAACTCCTTCTTGTTATGTGTGTTGTAAACACGACGTTTAGGCGCTATAAAGGCTACACCCCTTTAAACATAACTTCTGTTTAACCCATCACACTCCGATTTTACACCCGAAGAAGGTCGAAGAATGGATCGGCCGAAACGTCGTGTTTACAACACAAATAACAATGAGTTCAATCGTCCGAAGAACCATTTGAATGTATAACTGCGTTCTGCGCTTCAGAATTTATCGAAATCCACCCCCACCCCCCAAAACAAACTTTATTAAGAAGTTGCATTTTCTTAATTTGACATTGTTGTTGTTGTTGTTGTCGTTGTTGTTGGTGTTGTTGTTGTTGTCGTCGTCGTCGTCGTTGTTGTTGTTGTTGTTGTTGGAAACCGTCAACCAAAACTGTCAACATAGGTTTCTTCAGTTTTCAAATTTGGCTAGCTGGTTATGTATGTATCACGCGTACAGGCCGCAACAATGGGGCTAGAGGGCTGGAAATTTCAACATTTGTCTAGTAAAAACCTCTTTTGTTCTTTTAAAATTCCTCCGCAAAATAGGCTTTGAATGGGGGGGGGCAATTTACAAAGTAAATTTATGCTAAATCATCCCTTAATTTGCATCCAGCAGCATTCGTGCTTTTTTCCCCTGAAAATTCAGACTTCTTTTTAAGTGATCACTCCCCAACAAAAGGCAAGATAAGTAACTTATTCACTGATCACCTCTTTTTCCATTTTTCTAATTGATCACCCCTAACACCGCATTACAATCAATAGGAAGTGAAGAGGAAATGGATTGGAAAAAGAAAGCGACCATCTTGGAAAACACTAGTTAAAATAGCCAATTATGTTTTATTTCAATTGTCAAAAAATTAATCTCTTTCCTAAAGCCAAGGTGTTTAAAGATTTAAAGTCTACTTTCTTGCATATACGCATACACACACACAACCAGGCATTGAATTATACGTTTTGCAATGTCACCTATACATTATGTCATATGCGGTGCTATTCAAAGGTTTGGGGAATTTGACCCTAACAGCTAGTTTCCACCATCTCCTTCAGAGTAGTCCCTTTGTGAGCCAGTGTGTTGGTTAACAAAGTGTACTGCTCACAAAGGGTAGCGGCAACATTTAGTTTGCATGTACTGTTCAAATTCCCAAAACGTTTTGGTAGCATCTTGTAAAGTCGCATTAAAGTTTTACTGTCTCCTCGGAGAAAAGTGTCGTGACCAAAATAGGACCTGTTGTTGTGTGATTGTGGTAAAGATGAGAAAAATAGGTAAACACGTACCATTCTCAAGTGGATGTTAGATTACAGACTATTAATCATACTTAAATGATATTAGATGATATTAGACAGCCGGTTTCTCCCGACGCGTCAAGTGCACACACGCGTTTTCCAACACGAGCTGTCTTTTTTCCATTTGCTCACACTCTCACATCAATATTCCCCTTATAATTGACAAGCAAGAAATCAATTTTGAGCTAAAATATTTCTTTCAATATTCCTGTTAGAATGAGAATTATTCTGTTTTGTTTTTATTTCTGTCAACATTCCCTTTCAGAGTGAGTTTATGGAGCTCAGTTGATGCCATATTTCCTCAGGATATTAATGTGTTGTTTTTTTTCTCCCATATCTTTTCAACATTCTTTCCATATTCCGCATGACAACCTTGTGTTTGTTTAACTATTCCTTTGAAATATTCGGGGAGTGTTCTCAGAAATCCAAAGTAATTGGAATGCCTGTCATTCTATGGATTTCTTAAAGTTCCATGTTTAAGTATTTTCCATTTGTTTCTCGCTTCTTAAAATCCCCAATTCCTCCAATTGCTTCAATTGGCTTCTGGCATTCCTACGACTCCCCCCAACCTCATGAGATGAACATGTTTTCCATTACTCAAGAAACAATTCTCATTATTATTCTATGTTTTGTTATTATTTTGATTACTATTAATATCATCCTGTTTGTTTTGTTTTTATTCCATCGTTGTATTCAAATCCCTTTTCTTCTCTTTCCCTTCCATTTTCCTTCTTATAACATATAATATTTTAACATTAGTGCAATTCTGTGATCTTGCTGTAATTAGAGTTAAATAATAATCATCATCATTGCCATCATCATATGAAATCACCTTATTGAAAATATGTTTGCAACCTTTTGTTATTCAAGTTTTAATTTTCAAATCTTTCATTTAGGTCCTAACCACTATTTTCCATCTATTCCTTGTATACATTATAAATAACGCAAAAGCCTTAGCTACTTTGAAATCCTTAGATATGTGATACATTAAAAACACTGTCAGGAAGAATGCATTTTCCAGAGTCTTTTTTATATTAAGCTCCAGACAAGGATTACTGAATCAAGGTTAAAACATATTAAAAACTGAGGATTCTGTTTTATTCCATAATCTAAGTTTCCTCTTAATATTTGCTTGACCAATCGAACTTATGTAACGAAATAGACCAGATCAGGTTACCGGTGGCCAGTGGGGATAGGGACGTGGTCTGATTTGGAATTTGTGTCAAACTGCCTACGTGACCAACTGGGGTATCATGTTATCAAAAAAACCGTTGGGAATTTGAAAAGTGGGAGGAGTCATGACCATTAGGTATATAAAGGCTAGATCAAAAACAGTAAAGTTAGTTGGGGTCGCGAGGCAGTGGGGCATCACTGCCTGGCAGTAGCAGTAGCAGTAGCAGTAGCAGCCCTGAAAAGTGACCCACTCCTTTATACAACGACATGCAACAGAATTTCCGTACCTCACCGAAATCCGCAGACCAGCCCAGAAATTGACCTGCGTGGTACGGAAATAAAGCTTCTAGATATTTTAAGATCCGTGGATTTTGTCGTCTTTTCTCTCCACACACGTGGGGGTGTTTTCTTTGTGTCCAAAAATGAATTTCCCTCCACAGAGAAATTTGGCTCCCGTCGACAGACCCAGACAGAGACATCATCACCATCATCATCATCACCGTCCGCAGCCCACGGAGGCGATCCGGACAGAGAGACATCATCATCATCATCGCCACCCGCAGCCGCGGAGGGAAAATGATCGTCTCTAACTCTCTATCTCTCACTGTCTCCCCCTCAACAAATCTTTCCCTCGTGGCGACCAGAGAGGTTGGGATTCGATCGGCCGTTATGCTACACTTAGGTACAAGACTACATTAATGAAAGAATATCATCTATGGTAGGTTCTCTATCTCCATGGGCTTGAGCTTCCTCAGTGTGCTACACATACATAGATATGTAATACTACGAAATGCTTGATGGATTCCTTGAAAAAAAAACATTGAACACATAATCCCACTTTGAAGTTTGTTACAAGGTATAAATGAAAATGTTGTCAATTCAGAATTATACAGCTTGGATAGAATTTAGAAAGCATCTTTCTTTGTCAGCCGGAGGATAAAAGCAAATATATGTTGTTGATAATATTTAATCAAAAAGGG
>VCCN01003539.1:1534358-1547161 GCA_006491835.1 Architeuthis dux | reverse complement strand
TATATATATATAATAAATATTAAACAAAATAGTTCCTAAATAGCTTTTTTTGTCTGACGGAGGATGAAACGCCAGAAGATGATCAAAAAGAGGAGACTACCCCATGACTCTGCCATAGGCCATCACCTACTCGACAACCCAGAATGTGCAAAAGCTTATAACGAAGATGGCTTTAAAATTATTATTATAGCAAGACCGTCTTTTCACCTGGGTGTTTTGTAATCGATCTACAAAACCAGTTCTGTGCAGACAGAAGGATTATTTTTTTAATAAAACTCTTTAACTAATTTAACTGAATCTCGAGCGCGATTTGGTTGGATATTCATATTTCAGGGGAAAACTAAAACAAAAACTTGTAGACTTGTACTTTACGTGCAAATTGAGGATCCAGACTTGTTTGCAAATTCAACTGTTCTCCGTAATATATTTATTGATTGAACAGGATGAAGATACGTGCCGGCGTGATTTAAATCGACGTAATGTGAATGCCATCAAAAAAGCAAAACGTTAAATCTACATAACGTCTGGCAACACCATTTAAGCGATATTAACAGAAGCTTTCCTCGGCCGTACGTTAACGCAGGAACCTGTGTGGGAGCCAAGCATTAGAGTGGCCTTCGCTAAGCTCCGCCTTAATAATCCCTGCAGATCCAGAACCGAATGCAAACGCCAACCCAGGGGAGAGAAACAGTTCATAAGAGAGTGTCGTCAGGCGCTGCGCAAGATTGTTAGGTCCAGGTGACCTTTCACAGCCTAGAGAGAAACTTAATCAGGAATTAGTGGAGGGGACCGGTTCAGATCCGCTCTGCGGGAGGCTCGACTTATCGGGGGGGGGGGAGATCCACTCTTTGTGGTCTTGGGCGCCGGGTGTGGAATACCTCAACAACTCTGAGATTTAACTCCCCTGGCGACTTGTCCGGAATGCACTACCTCTTTTCAAAGCGGACCTGGCAGACATGCCTAATTGTAGAAGATGTGATAGCGGCATAGAAGAAACAGCTGAGATCGCTTTCTTCTACTCTACCAAAGTCCGCCCGCTATGGGGTCATGTCGGCGAGCTGACGGCTCGCATAGATGTCGCGTACGTGTGTGATAATGTGTCGCCCTCGTGGTCTGGGATAAAACGGATGATGTTTTTCACGCTGCTGACCGTGGCTAGAATGGTGGTATGGAACACGCGTTTGAAGGGAATCTATGAGAACTAGTCCTTTTCTCATCAGGATCTGATTTTATGCTTCAAGCATCAGCTAAAAGTGAAAATCCGATGTCATAGAAAGAGATTGCATCGCATAGATTTCAACAAAAGGTGGGTGCAAGAAGCAAGCTTGGTTTATTTGAAAGGAGACAGGTTTGAGTGGCTTTTCCAGCCGTTGTATGACGCAAAAAGGGGGCAAATGCCATCTGGAACCATTCCCTGGTTATAGTAGACCAAAGGTTCTCTTAGCTAGATGTGTGAATGTTGAACACCACCCCTCGATTTCCCATTAAGTCTCCCAATCCATCTCCCACTGAGGCACCCCACGAAACCACTACCCCATACACCCCCGCCAATCTTTAGGGAAGGTACTACTTGTTTCTGGAGTGGTAACACCATCGGAAAACAGTAGAGCTTCTACCCCTAGCATGGGAAGGGATGTCACCATACTAACTCCTCACTTTATTCAATTTTATTTAAATGAGGTGTTCACCCTTCCCCACCATTAGTGGACATAAATCATGGGAACGTAGATTAAGCCCCAGGGAATGAACGCGGTTTTATGGTAAATGTGAAATATGAAATTGTTTTGGGTGAATTCTTTTGGTGAAAGAGAAATTGTAGTACGAATGGGTCGCAACTGAATTTAGTTAAGAGTAAGATAGAATAAAGAAGACCAACACCCTCTCCCGCTACAGCCCTGTGCCAAATACTTTGTATAAAGTATAAATAAACCCAGCTTGTTCAAGTGGTTCTCGCGAAAATCCAGGCCCTTGGCGCTGCACATCTCTAAGAACGTGCCCTTGATGTATATCATATTTCAGAGATTTGAAATCACGTCACGACATTGTCTTCGATTAAGACGTCATTGATTGTTGTTCTAAACCTAGCACGTATCTTCATCGTTTGTCCAACAACTTCTGTAATTATATTCATACAAAATATGTTTTTTTTAACGGACAACTCCGTCTGTTATCGCTGTCACCATGGAGAACGTGTTGCCACGGACGACTGTCATCGACACACGCTGGAAGAGCCAGGTGGTCTCGTGCGGTTCGCCTTTAGAGCCTATTCGCCGGATTAGCTTCAATACCTTGGGACCTATCAAGCCAGGCGTGCAAACTCATACCTATCGATAAGTGAACCTGTCGGGCGACAATACCTGGCCCAGTCAGGTTGCCGTTTGCGAAGGAATCACTGCAAGTGACATCCCAGGCGTTCTGTAAAATGAGAACATATTGATTAATTAAGACTATTATTATTAGATATATTTGACTTCATTTATGAAATTTATCTGGCTCCATATGATAGTATTGAGAATAAACTAATAGTAGCAGCGGTAGTAATAGTAGTACCTATAGTGATAATAGCCTTAAGGGTCTGACTGTCATAAGTTGCTGATGATACTAGAGAGGGAAGAAATGATAATGTTGGTGATATGCGTAAGAAAGATCTTTCTTTCTCTATATTGTCCCTGCAGTAGTAAAAGAGATGAAATACATGTATGTTGCAAAGATGGTAACCATGCAATGAGAATAAAGAATACAAATACTTTGCAACAATAATAAGAAGTATATTTATTACAGAAGGTATAACAATAAAGTAGTTCTCAGCTGTAGGGAAGAAAATAGAATGCATTTAAAAGTTCGTTTTACTACTTAGTAAGGGTTAAAGAGTTCTTCGTTGTTAAAGTTTGTGTATGTATGGGTACGTACGTAAATTAGTATGAGAGACGCGTCTCTGTGGAAAATGTGGTACCGTCATGGATTTGTCAGGCGACAGAATTGGCTGAACAAAGAATGAAGAATAGCTGGTCTTCTTATAGTAAGAGGTGCGTGGAAAGTGATGGTTGGTCGAAATTGTGGTGTGTTGGAAATGTGTTTCGTCAAGTTCCAAGATGAAATGTAAGATGACAAGAATACAAGGGTTTGCCAGACTTGTTGTCTACAAAGGTTATCATGTTGCGAGTCAAGTACCAAATGTTCATGTCCTGAAAGGTTTTTATCTGAGAGTTGTACTCGGAAAGATTAACTTGGTTCTCGGAATAAAAATCTGGGTGTTCTAAAGATGTGTATCAAGTGGTTTCACTTATTGACCGGAGTGTGTGAGTGCAAAAATACATATGTGTTCGTTACATATCAATTTTGACTTGCCAAACTTTGAAATAGTTCCACATTCGGTCGACGCTACGCAAAGTGAATGTGAAACCAAAAGAGAATTTCTCAACAACTTCTAAACGATATTTTTTCAAATCCGAATTCTTACAGTCTACTATTCTTGATCATTTTCTGACGTTTCTGGCTTGCGTTATTGAGCGTAGTGTAGAGGTCGGTCTCCTCCTTAGGAGGTTTAATGAGATCGCCACGGGAGACCCTCTTATGATCCCCAGCTTTTTACTGCATCTGGTATACCCAAAACACTTTTTATAGAGATGACATATAATCATTATAGTATCGTTGGACAATGGTTATTGCTTCAAATGGGTCATATTTCGATTAAATATTTACTGTTTTCTGTTGTTTATATACTCCTTTATCTTACTATTCAAGAACTTCAACCAGCATCTGTTTTCTAAAATATTCAGATGGACACATTGGAATGAAATACCTGCGCTTTGCAGTAAGGTTATAACAGGAATTTAACATCTGCCAGTTTTAATATTACTTTGGACTATCTCTCACCATATTCCATTCTATCCATAATTAACGAAGTAAAGCTAACGTATAATGGCCGACAGTCTGGAAACTCTCTATTCAGTGTATTCCAGTCTGCTTTCTTTGCTTTGGAAAGCAAGTGTCATTGAATGTGCAGTTTAAACACATCTATTCCTGCGAACCGCCCATCTGCTAGGCATTGCGTCGTGAATCTGAAGTGAAATACTAGAAGCGAGAGCCTGAATTGTTTTTTTCGCCGAGAACACCACAGGGCGCTAATCACCGTCTCTGCTAACCCCATACAATCAAGTAAATCGAAAGATCGAGAACTGCTACACACAATGCCACACAGATCTGCAATACAACTGCTGGCCAGCTATTTGGACAGGTTTACATCTGGATAACTACACAGGTCTGGTTTGTCACCCAATGGAAAACGTCGCGTGACCAATGTATTTTGGCAGCATGCCGTGTTGGGAGGGATCAATTAAAAAATTGTAAAAAGGGGTGATCGATGAATAGGTTACTTCTCTCGACTTTTGTTGGGCAGTGATCACTAGAAAAAGTTCGAATTTCCAAAAGAAAACAAGCATGAACGCTGCCGGACACAAACTAAGGGACGAATTTAGCAACAAATTACATTGTAAATTGAATTCCCACTAAAAAACTATTTTGGAGGGGAATTTTCAAAAAAATGAGGTGTTTAAATGTTCAGCCACCTAGTTCCCTTGGTGCGGCCTGTACGCACGACACATACATAGATAGCCAAGCTCATTTGAAAACTAATTACTGTCACTCCTCACCACCCTGACACCCTGAATAGTAGGGACGGATCCAGGATTTTGAGCAGGGCGTCGAAATTCTTTTAAAATGCCGTGTTGGGAGTGATCAATTAAACAATTGGAAAAAAGGGGTGATCAATGAATAAGTTACTTCTCTCTCCTGTTGTTGGGTAGTGATCACTAGAAAAAGTTCGAATTTCCCAAAAACAAGCGTGAACGCTGCCGGATACAAACTAAGGGACCAATTTAGCATAATATTACATTGTAAATTGAATCCCCTACTAAAAACCTATTTTAGAGGGGGATTTTCAATAAATGAAGATTTGTAGGCATTCTAAAAGAATTTGAGCCTGGGAAGGTTGGGGGTGGGTGTTGAGTCCAACCTCCATTCAAGATTATATCCACTGAGGTACGTCACTTGCTGCCTTTACCCGAATTAACCTCTTCCAAACCGAATTTCCATGCAATTTAGTTTTGTGCCAAACTATCTATGGTGTAGCAGTCTGGCATAAGGCCGAAATATTAGGGCACACAGTGAGGATCGAACTCGCAATGATATCTCAGAATAACTTGCTGACTTTCACTTAAATGTAATCTTACTGTAGATGTTTACGCAGTTCAGCATAGTCTGGCACATGGCTACACAAATAGGGCTCAAGGCCACAGTAGTGGGACAACCAGTGGGGATCGAATTCACTAAATTAGTAGTGGTTTGCTAGACTACCTGGCACAATGAATCTCCACGAATCACTCTAGGTTGGCAAATTTGCGGCAGAGCAAGCTCGACGTTCAAAAACAAGATCCCATTGAATTTAAAAAGAACCAATGCTCCCCACCGATAGGCAGCTACGGAGTTGAAACATGGAACTTAACCAAGAAATTGGCTCTCAAACCAAGAACCATGCAACGCGCACAGGAGAAGACCATGCTTAACATCACATGGAGAGATCACAAGACAGCACATTATATTAGAAAGCAAACAGGGGTTAGACATATCATGAAAACCATTAGCAAACTCAAATGGCAATGGGCTGTCCATAACAACCTAATTGACAAAATAACATTTTATTGGATTTCTTTGGTTAATTATAAAACCTTTTTACGGTTCGTCTATTTTGGGTGGATCTTTAGCATTTATTAATTTATTGGATTATTTCTTTATCTCAATCTTTCTGGGCGACTGCCTGTGTTGCCAGTACCTTGGGATGGCCCAGATGCCATGTGCAACAAATACGTCGAGGAAAAAGACGCAATGATCAGAATTGAAAACGCAGAGATAAAGAAAGTAGATCACTACGTCTACCTGGGACAACGAATCCACTTGAAATCCTTAAAAGAAGAAATCAAATAAAGAATCACCCTAGGCTGGCAAGCTTTCGGAAGAGCAAGCTTGACCTTCAAGAACAAGAAGATCCCATTGCTTTAAAAAAGAAAAGAAAGAAAGAAGGGTCTACAACCTGATAGTCACCTACAGAGCTGAAACACGGAACTTAACCAGGAGATTGGCTCTAAAACTAAACAGGCGAAGATCATGCTTAACATCACATGGAGAAATCACAAGACAGCACATTATAGTCGAAATCGAACAGGGGTCAGAGATTTCATAAAGAAAAACATTAGAAAGCTCAACTAGCAGAACTTGTTGCAAATATGTCGGACAAGCGTTGGACATCACAACACGTGGATTTTCAAAGATTATGCGAAATCGTGAACGGCAAAAATAAGATGGCGTCATGATTTAAACAAATTCAGAAGGTGTTGGCACTATGCCAATCGGGAGCGAAAGACTTGGCGGATTTGGGGGAAGGTCTGTGTCCAACGGACTTGAAAAGGTTGATGATGATGATGGTACTAGTATCCTAAGAAGGGGACAGATTTTCACCGAAAAAAAACAAAACACAATATGAGTCCTTTTGGAAACTTACGAGGTATGTCCGAAAAGTATCCAGCCATTTTGGATATCTCGAGAACGCGTTTCGCAGACACGTTTTAACTAGGGAACCAATCATAGGCGACATTACTGCGCATGAGTGAACACACACTCTCCCGTGGGGTTATTCAGTCGGCAGTGAGACAACGCTGAGTTAGCTGGTGTACTGTATGACATTCGCATTCACAATGACCAAGCGAGTCATTCTTCATGGCTAGTGTAGGTTTCTCTTTTGGTAAAACGTCGCATTACTAAGGTTTGTCAGCGACATTACAGTCCAGATTTGGCTCCGTGTGGCTTTTCCCCACAAATATTTAAGACCATGGATGAGATTAAGGAGAACTGATGGTGATCCCGAAATACGACTTTGCATAGGACTTTTGAAAGGTTCAAGGGACGCTAGGATAAGTGTATGAAGTTCCAAGGAGAGTATTTTGAAGGGGCTCAGGTGTTATATGAAAGACATTCATTGTGCCCTTTAGTCTTTAGAGCAAATTAAACTTGAAGGGTCGAAACGTTACAATAAAAATCTTTTACGAAAACAATAAATATATAGATTAATGAAAATTCTTCTTCTCAGACAATACAGGAAGATCGGAGAGTATACCAGCATAAACGTTGTTGTAAAAAGACGAAGGCAACAGCTAAAGAAATATACGGAATAATCAAAATACTTCATTTCAGACAATACTATCAAAATACTTCATTTCAGACTGGAGACTATATCGGCTGAAGCGTTGTTAAATTCAGTCTGATAAATATATGTAATAATGAAAATAATCCGTCTCAAGCAATACAGAAAGGCCGAGGAATATATGAACGGTGATGTGTTAAATACAACAAAGATGAATGTTGCGTAACGGTCATTACTATTGCGTAAGCTGCAGACACACTATTCAGTGAATGTACATTGCACAGAAGAAGGACAGACAAACGCCGTGTTTAAAGAGGAGTCCAAAATGCTTTTATTCCGCCGTAAGTTTCTAGTTACGTGAAACAGACAAATACAGACGTAGCAGTTTTCAAACGAGGGCCGCGCGTGCCGGGTGTTAACTTCCCCGGACTGACCGTCTACCCTTTTTGACTGACAATCAAATCGGTCCCTTATTTTAAGCCTGCGTGTTGACTTTGGTTCCACCCCATTTTGATACCTACATCCATGGCCCGCCAACTCCGTGTTCTCCGCCTCCAAACATCTGTTTTTGATCGAAATGTCATTCCTATGCCCGCTCGCGGTTAATTTAAGTTAATTTACTCAAATATATCTATGCTGAGAAGGCGCTAACTCGTCCATCACGTAAATAAATTGGCTTTTCCAGCCGTCATCATTTCTGACTTATCTTAGGACCCCTACTGTTAATTTGTGTATGCGTCTTTTGTTTTGCCCGCTTTTCTGACACCAATTTCAGTAAATGTGTTTTTGAATGTCCAACTCCCAAATTCCTTTCTGGCCAAAACCGGCGCATGGGCATCCACCGTTTGACTTCAGGCGGTCTGGGAAGAAATATATCCCCCTTTCTGACCGTGAGAAGATTTTAGTTTTCTGGTGTTAACTTAATTAAAACTAATTACAGGTACCACTGACCATAACGTAACATGACGACAACGGTTTGATAAATACCTAAAAAAATGGAAATACATAATTTCAGATAATATCGGAATGTCGTAGAAACACTTTGCTAAACACAACAAAGATGAACACAACAGTCTGAAAGAACTACATACATAATACGCCACGTAATTGGCTATATTTTCTGTCTGTAACATTTGTCAAGGGATATAACTATTAAATTCTAACTATAGTGCAGTCGCCCTTACCTTTTAATTTTTTTTTGCAAATGCTTAAAAATATATTCTGGTTGAATATAAACAAGACACCACTGAGCGACATAACGTTTTGATATATTTTAATTACAATGCAATTGCAGAATTATTTAACTACAGCCGGAGAATGGGCCAACATAGACGCTGAGGAAGTACAACAAGCCCTCAGAAAATCACAAAAATGGAAATCCCCAGGAATAGATAAGGTACGTAACTTCTGGTTAAATGCTCTTCCATCTATACACAAACCATTAGCAGATCTGTTCTCTAATGCCATCAATAACCCACAACAAAACCCAGAATGGCTAACTCAAGGCATTACGTACCTACTCCCAAAAACTGATGATACTGCCAACCCCAAAGATTACCGACCAATCTCATGTCTATCCACGACCTACAAGATACTAACATCGATCTTAACTGAAAAAACGTATCAATTCCTTGAAACTAATAACATACTCCCTGAAGAGCAAAAGGGATGCAGAAGAGGCTCTTACGGATGCAAAGACCAGGTGTTGATCAACAAGATGATACTGGAGAACTGCCGTTCAAAGAATAAGAACCTAAGCACTGCATGGATAGACTGCACATAGACGACCAGTGTGAGACAGGTAGTGGTTAACCAACAAAGGATGCAGAAAACATCAAACAAAGGGCCAAAACTAAAGGCCTAACCAACCTGAAAACCAAATGGCAGGAAAAACCCTTACATGGACGATACCCACTGCGAGCAGAGGACCCCGATGTTGACAAATATCTAACCCATCAGTGGTTGCGGAGCTCTGGGCTGAAACCAGAAACAGAAGGATTTATCCTAGCCGCTCAAGACCAAAGCCTGCCAACAAGATCCTACCAGGCACATATTCTAAGGAACTGAGCAGATCAAAATGTCGCTTCTGTGCACACGCTCAGGAGACTATTGACCACCTAGTATCTGGCTGCTCTACACTAGCCCCAAACGAATTTAAGAATAGGCATGACAGGCTGGGGCAATACCTTCATTGGAAAATATGCCAACACTATAACCAGAAAAATTGTATGAGCACAAACCACCACCTGTGCTAGAAGGTGAAGGTGTTACATTGCTATGGGACTTCACCATACACACCGACCGCACTATACAAGCCAACAGACCAGATATAGTGATAAAAGACTTCAAAGATCATAAATGCTACCTTATAGACATGGCCATTCCGTCTGATAAAAATATCTCAGCAAAGGAATTTGAAAAACTCTCAAGATCTGGAAATCGAAACGGCAAGAAGGTGGCACTTAGACACAACCTCTATCCCAGTAGAGTAGTGGGAGCACTGGGAATGATTAAGAAAAAGACTGATACACACCTTAAAAAAATGCCAGGAAATCCATCTTTGGCTGAGATACAAATGATTGTGCTAATGGGCACTGCTCACATACTCAGAAAAACTCTCTCAATTCAATAGTGAAACTCTCTCTGTCTTTACACACATGAACTCTGTGTTTGTTAAGATTGTCTCCCCCACCTTTCTTTTCTCCACCCCTTCTCCTTTATAGTGTTTCAATTATATTCGCGTGTTTATGGTGGAAGGCAATCGAATGATATACGAAAAAAAAACCCACCCCACCCCGACGCTATCAGTGATAAGGCCCCAAAAGAATAGATGAAAGATATGTCTGTTACTGAAATAAGTTCGGAGAAAGGCTCTCCCACGTGGAGAGAAAGACAACACAATTCAGTAGTTTCATTTTAAAATCTGGGTTCGATAGCTTCGATTCCGGGCCGGTTCGCGGATCACTTTGAGGCATCGAATTCCGTTTCAGTTAAAATTCTAACGAGTTTCTGTACTGAAAGACAGACAGTGGTTCTAGCAGTTCAACAATCAGGGAGACTATTTTCCTCCTCCTACTCCCCCTCCCTCCTTCCTTCACCCGTCAAGGTGAAGAGGGAAGCTTCTTTGCTTGTTGACTTGTTGCATGTCTGTCGGATTCTAAACTGCTCCCGATTTGAAAATCACGGCCCCTTAAAAACCATCCTGGTAATCTGATATGGGCCGCTGGTCACGTACGCCCCAAATCGATGGGCCTTTGGTCACGTACGCCCCAAAACGCGCGAACACACGAAACCACCCTGGTAATCTGATATGGGCCTTTGGTTACGTACGCCCAAGACGCGCGAACACACGAACACAGAGTGCATTTCATTACATTATCTCCGAAAAAGAACTGAATGGATTTGAAAACTGTGAGTTGCATTGGCAAATATTCATTGTTATTTCACTTTTTTTGCTTTATGGAATTTCTGCATTCTATTTTAGCGAATTTCATTGTTTTGCTTTATTGAATTTCTGCATTCTATTTTACCGAAATCAACTTGAGTTATTTTAAAATAACCGGATCATAACTAAGTAACTTTTAAATGATTCCCTCCTTCTAGAGCCTGGCTATTCTGCATGGACACTCCAATCGATATGAAGAAACGATTTCTGGTGTTTTTAGAATTTCTTTTTGCAAAACATAATCTGATCGTTTTTGGAACCTTGTAGTGAAATGAGAGCTGTAATTGACAAAACATTTCTGTAGATTTCTGACAGCTCTAATTAACAATCTATTTGGGGTAGTACCTTGAAATTATGCACGAACGCTCCACTCGATATGCAGAAACGATATCTGGTGTTTTTAGAACTTGTCTTTGCTAATCATAATCCGGTGTTTTTGGACCCTTGTAATGGTCTGAGAGATGTAATTCACAAACCTATCAATGAATCAAACGAGACGCCAACAAAGAAGGAAGAACAACAAGCAGAAACTACCATCACTGCCCCCCTCTCAGTAATACTCCAACAAGCAGGGGCAGGTCAGTAAGAACATAGCGAGAAAGTAATACAGATGACGACACGCATTCGACACAGATGGGAAACCATAAAGGAAACCCCCTTTGGTGAGCGACCACCAATCCTAAAGGTCAACAAGGACCGCAAAACCAATGAAGCAATCAAACTTGCAAACGAAGCCGTCGAAAACATCAAAGACGATACGGAAAGCCAATGTGCTTGACCGAAATAAACCAACTCATAAATGCTGCTGCGTTTGCCATCGCAGACGCAGCAGGAGTAAGACGAAAAGAACAAGAACAAACACAACAAATAAAACCACCAACATGGAATGAAAAAAATCAAGAACGAAAAAACGAAAAGTGCGGGGTCGACTATCACTCCTGAGTGAATTAGAAAAAGATTCCAACATAAAGAAAGGGAAAAGGAAACAGCTGGAACGACAGCTAAACATCGGAAAGAAGGAAGCTAAAGAGACGCTAAAACAACAAATCCTAGCAAAGGCGGAGAGACTCAGAAGATTCACCAAAAGAAGCAGGGGTCTACAATGACATAACCGGGAATTCTGAGAAATATCCCAAATGGCTTAGATGGGGAGTCACGTACCTGCTGACAAAGACGGAAGAAACACAGAACCCGAAGAACTAGAGTTCCATCACCTGCCTACCAACAACGGACAAGATCCTCACCTCCATCATCACGGAGAGGATCTACCGCGATGAAAACAACTTGATCCCACCAGAACAGAAGGGGTGCAAGAAGGGAAGCTACGGGTGCAAGGACCAGCTGTTGATCAACAAGGAGATTCTGCAAGAGGCCAAGTCGAGGAAAAAGAAGCTATCAACAGCATGGATCGACTATAGGAAAGCATTTGACAGCGTGCCACCCTCCTGAGAGAAGAGAACAGCCTCAGTATCTACAGGGTATGCCCCAAAACGATCATATTCATCACGGAAAGCATGGAAACCTGGAAGACTACCGTAAACCTCAACCATGCAAATGGGTCACTAACATCGATACCGATCATCATCAGAAATAGGATCTTCTAAGGGGACTCGCTATCACCTCTGCTCTTCTGTCTAGCACTAGCGTGGACATAGACCTTGACATCAACACCATGATCAAGGGACTAGACCAGGATGGCACATACAAGTACCTAGGGTGAACGAAGGAGATGACATATAGCACTCAACTATGAAGGAGAAGATCCCGAAAGAGTACTCCAGGGGAGTGCGTATGATACTCAGAAGTGGACTCAATGCAGCCAATAGGCTCAAAGCTATAAACACCCTAGAGATACATGTACTAACATACAGCTTCAACGTCATCAACTGGAAGCTGAATGACATCAAGAGACTGGAAACCAAGACAAGGAAAATTCTACCAAGCCGAAGATCACCCGAAAGCAGATGTCGACAGGCTCTACCTACCAAGAGCTTCAGGGGGACGGGGCCTAACCCAACTTGAACTTAAGTCCAAGACCACCACTATCGGGTTAGATGCATGCCTGTCAAAAACAGATGATCCTCTCCTCCAAATAGTAAAACACCAAAAACACACCATAAAGAAAGAGGATGCACTCTTCAAGAAACAACTTGATATCCCCGA
>VCCN01003539.1:1485013-1495107 GCA_006491835.1 Architeuthis dux | reverse complement strand
CTGCCACCGGGCATTTTCCAGCAGCTTTTTGCCGCTGCTGAGCTGACAGTTTTGAGCCCGTTTTTACCAATTAAGGGAGAAAGGTGATTTGGCAAAGGGCCAGTCGAAAATCTCCAGAAATAAACCGGATTATCAGACCTTTTGTAACCGGTTCATGGCTATAACCACTATGCTACATTATTTAGTATAGATCATTGATTCCAAAAGTGGGTGATGCCACCCACTTGGATACGGTGCGAGAATCAAGGAAGACAAGTGAGGATGAGATAGAGCAAATAATACAAATCAATACTTGCTAGGCCGCATCTCTGCTAATCCACTTTTACAATAAAGATGTTTGAAGTTCAAATAATTGCCGTTTTTCTGATTAGAAAAATCCTATTAACTTATTCAAATAACTTAATTTAAGCAATTATTTTATAAAAGCTGGTTTTACAAAATAATTGCTTAAATTATTGAAAAAAGATTTCTATTTCAGAACTCGCCTAAAGGCCGCCTTCACCACCCATTAAGCTCGAAGTCAAGTCACTTCATTTGTATCGAATTAATATTATAATTGTTTGCAAATAAATAAATACTGAAAAATACTCTATAATTAGTATTTTCCCCAAAAAGGTGGAAAAAGGTTTCTCCTCACTTTTGACCCCCCCAAAACAATGTTTTCAGGCTCTTTTGACCGCTAAAAACGAAAAAACATTTCCCGTCACTTTTGACCCCTACAAAGAAAACAGTTTCCCCTCACTTGTGACAAATAAATTTCCTTTCAATTTTGACCCCGAAACGGGAAAAAAGTTCCCCCTCATTTTCGGATCCCTAAAAAGTTTTTAAAAAGTGTGATAAGAATATGAGGTCAGGTAAAAAAAACCAATGTAAAAAAAAGTGCTACCAGAATATGAGGTTTGGTAAAAAATCAACTTCCAGAAAAAAGTGTGATCAGAATAAACGATCTCTTATGAAGTTTCAAAATTCTCTCATGAAGTCACAATGTTCTATTTCGACGTCACAGTCGGTGGTCACCAAATAAGGGTCTAGTTCAGCATTATTGTTATACCAAAAATTGAACCCCACTCTAAAGAGTGTAACAGTTGAAAATCACCCAGATTTATTTTATTTTTCAAGTTAGAGCATTTGGAGGGTGTAGCGCTAAAAGCAAACTATGTTTACCACGTGCCGTTTTTTCTGGGTTACATAGGGGTAACCGGGGCACAGTGGATCACGGGGCACAGTGGATCATTATGATTGTTTACAAATGCGAATACTAGACGGCTACTAATTTCTTTTCTCAAGACAGCACATCCGCTATCTTATTTTGTGAAAGACTTGCCTGCTTGAACATTGCTGTACAGTGTGCAAGCTAAGGGACCTGATTTTAAGCCAACACTAATATTCAGAGGTACTCTTTCTTTCATTATAGAGCCACAACTATTCAGAATGTTCTAATTGTGCTATATGAGGTGAAATTACGATTGTGTTAGAATTATTTATTGTCCAAACTGCAATCACTGCCATTGAGTTTTTTTTATAGATAATGTTATCTTCCTCAATAGTATTGATGGGGAACAGTGAATCAAGACACAGTGGGACTGTGCCACTTCAATTATTTTAATTAAAATTGATCCTGTCAATTCATTTCATCTGGTTTACAAGGAAACTAAAAGAGCATTTTAACTTTTCATTCTTTTTTCTTTTCTTAAATTGCTTTTGACATTGTGTGAATGTGATTTTCTGTTAAATGTTTCCTTTGGTGTGCCTAACCTTTGCCAATGAATGCTTGGGGGATTTTTATGATCACTTTTTCTAACATAGTCTACAATTCAACAATACTTTAATAAAATGTGTAGTTGGTTTCACTCCCCCTGCTCAGAATCCATAATGGCCGCTGCAATCTCAGAGATTGAAAACAGATGTTGTGCTTGTTCTAATACTTATGAGCAAAATTTCCAAGAATAAAGCGTTCATTCACCGTTTTCAGGGGTTGCCAAACCTTTTAGACCATTGACCCCTTCATGGAATCCTTGATCCCTCAAAGACCCCCAGGCGGGGCTGACAAAATAAATGTATCAAACGTACCAATGCCACAGACTAACAGTACCAAATCTTCCAAATCCAAAGTATACAATTATATATCAACCGATACAATAATTATGATCAGTCAGTATATCACATTTATCGAAAACTTAAACAGAAATCAAATAAATCGACAATAACAACTAATTATATATAAATCAGAAATGTGTCTCAGCAAATTGTATTTCATGTATTTGAATGTCAGCTTTTGACCCCAACATGTTCAATAGACAGCTCCCAGTGTTCATTGACCCTCTTTCTTTTTTTTTACCCCAGGGCAGTTACGACGCATTCTATAGTCCCATCGACCCTCGTGGGTCGATATCGGCCACTTTGGCCACCCCTAGTTTAGATAATTCATTTATAACATTTCGATCTAAAGTTACAGAGAAAACAAATGGTTCAGCTTCATTTGTGCCAGCCTGTATTCGTAAAAGGAGCCCTATAGTAAATCGGCACTAAACGGGGTTGGCGCTAAGCGGGGTATGCTGTCGTTGCAGTCGAACGATTATAGCAGCAGAACTATTGTTTATTAGAGCCGGCCGAGGGAGATCATCAAAGCAGACGACAACAACAAAAGAGACCTTAATCGAGCGTGTTGGAATGGCCAGGCTGTTTCTCTTAGGAGAACATCTTGACGGGTATCCTTTTTAAACACCGGGTATCTTTTTTTAAACAAACAAATGCAAGATGAAAAAAAAACTGAACCCCCCCCCAAAAAAAAACAAAAAAAAAAACAAACTAGAAAGCACTCAGAGAGCGCATACTTCTGTCAAGGTCATTGACACTAACTAAAACTGGATGAAAATCATTTCATATATAGTGACGACGTAGGGGGGGGGGTAACTGTGTAAGTTTCGATCTTCCGTATTACGGATTATCTCTCAATCGAAAAATATATCTGGATTTGGCCCAAAATTGAACCAATTCTTACTCAGCCTTCAAAAAAATGTCACTGAAATTTATTGAGAACTTTTGGTGATATTGTGTGTACAAACAGAATATTAGTTAATGCATATAAATATATATGATAGTTATAATGACATTTATTAGTTGAGAACCTATATTTGCTCGGCGCCCGTGTGAGCGACTGCTATACGAGCGGCCTAAATCATAAATGTGAATAAAGAAACGAACTCCATGCGGGGATCGAACCCGTGTCCACCCTGGAAGCTACCTTATACGCAGGTTCGATCCCCGCACCGAGTTCGTTTCTTTATTCACATTTACGATTTAGGCCGCTCGTTTAGCAGTCGCTCACACCGGCGCCGGGCAAATATAGGTTCTCAACTAATAAATGTCAATTATAAGTATCATATTCTGTCGGATATAAAATTATCCATCATTTGATTTCATATAAATATATGAAAACAAATAAAATAAATATGTTTCAATAAAAGAAATAAACTGGATCTGCCCACAAATTCATCAATTCTTCCTTAACCCACGGCCTATTCGCCCACAGAATCAGTGTTGTTAACTCAAAAAAGATTTTCGCGCTAGTTTGACTGCCAAAAAGGGCTAATTTTTAAAGAAATAGCCATAAATGGCCAGAAACCACCAAAAACACATTGGAAATGATCAAAAATAGCCAGAAAGTGGCCAAATTGTATAAAATGTTTTAGGTGCAAACGCGCTAATTTAATGCTTTTTGCACTGCCAAAACAAGAAACGCAATGAATCTAGCGCGAAACGCATAAATCGGCAACACTGCACAGAATGTCATAAATATATGAAACCAAATAAATAAAATATCTCCCAATTTCAAGAAAATCCTGGATCCGCTCCAAAATTTAATCAATTCATAGCCGATCCTTCCACAAAAACACATTGAAATTAATTGTGAACTTCTGGAGATATTGCGTGATAGTTGACAGAAAGGCGCACATGAGTGAATAGTACATATTGAATCCTAGTGGATAGAAAACGCAAACCATTGCTACTCTTATGACTATGACAACTGCTACTAAAAAAGATATTATCACGTGTAATCTAACTCACTTGTCCCCCCCCCTCTCTCTCTCTCTCTCTCTCTCTACAGCAACCCTTGATGATTTTGTCACACGATTGCGTTGTTATTGCCACGTGGACATAACAAACAAAAGCCAGCTCAACTGCTGAGAGCCTAATACGAGATCATGGATTTGAACTATGTGTTTATGTAATCAAACCTTATTTGAAAATCATCACCAGGACATGCATTCTTAGATCGCATTTAATTGAAATATCTGGGGGAATTTCACAAAAGATAGGTAAATTATAGTAAAATAGATAGATTGATAGATAGATAGAAATCAGATCATTATTATTGGGGTGAGTGCGAATACAGACCCCACAATATCATTATTTTGTGGGGAGGGAATTTTCAAAAAACTAACTTGCTAAAGAAATGCCTGGGTGTCCCATCAATACACGCAGGCATTTTCATAGGGATATGTTGTGTGACTCCTGAGTTCCTTTGTCACACACAGACAGACAGTTGGTGAATTATAGTAGGATAACAATATTTATAGTATAGTTATGTACTAATCATAGCTTAGTCTGGCACAAGGTTACAATTGTGGGGTACCAGGTGAAGATCGAACTCACTACAGTAGTGATGGCCTGTCGGACTAGCTTGCTAACCATTGTACCACGGCAAGGCGGCCTAATCTACTTGTACAGTGGTGGACAGCGAAATTCTTTTCTCTTACTCTGTTACACTTGACTCTTCCACTTAAAGGTAACAATTTTACTGATGAAAAAAATATCTCCGACCCACTATTATAAACAACGGACTCTTCCACTGAAACAAGTTCAGTCGTTTCTTTTGAAAAAAAATCATTTCATAGAAATTCAAATAGATTTTTCACGAGGATTAAACTAGCACAGTAAACTCTCGCTGTAACGACACTCGTTCTAACGGCACTATTTAACGACACGCGCGTTTATAACGGCACGTTTGTTTTTATATTCTCCCAAGACTATTGCCGGAGATTATACCTTTACCTAAGCAAATTAAAAAGTAATTAATTTGCTTGCCGTATTAAAAAAAAAAAGCACCCGTTATAACGGCGTTTCGTTATAACGGCGTTTCGTTATAACGGCACCACCCGACGGTGCCGTAATAACGGGAGATTATCGTATAACTTGAAAAAGAAAAAGTAACGGCCGCGTAGAGCGTTGAGAGAGGCTGACTACTGTGTTCAGAAAATCAGTTGTTCTCATATAGACTCATTTTTTAAAAAAGAGGTTTTTCCACGCTGAACGGAATCCTATATTGTTCCCTCCGTGAGTATCGTAGAAGGAGAAATAACAACATCAACAGAGAAAGAGAAAGTACACCAGAAGAAAGCCAGCTAGCTAGCGCCGTTGCGCTGGTTACAGCATCAGCTGTAATCAGCCTGGCTTCCCATATCACATGTTTCTGTCGTCTCCGCTTCCGCATATGTGAAATGGTCTTACATTACATGCACCCGATGTGGCGTCGCTCACTTCATCATTCTCGCTCACGGCACCTGGTATTCCCAAGCGGTCACCCATCTAAGTACTGACCAGGCTCGACTTTGCTTAACTTCGGTGATCGCACGAGAGATCGGTGTAGCCAACGGGATTTTACTCCAGAAAACAGTTGCAGTTAAAATTTAAAAAATAAGCGGAAATATTCCTCTTCATTCATCAAACTAAGACCGTCCGTCTTATTTTTGTAAAGTTTCGTTTTTACATACTAAAAAAAACAAAAAAAATCTGTCCTTTCTTCTTATAGGTATTTACTAATTTGAGCTTAGTACGGCACAGGGTCCGCATTTTGAGAGCACCCAGTCTTGTAAATGATGGTGAAGTGGACTTAACAATGTGTTTACACTGGACTTACCACAAGTTATTTTGAACAAAGAAGAATTGGAAAAAAACAAACCTGTTTACAGGTAAGTTATTTTTATTATCATTATTAATACAGAGGGAGCTGCTTATTATAATCACGGATAAGGTTATTGTTATCTAACGGTTATTATAATCACAGATATGGTTATTATTATCTAACGGTTATTGTTATCTAAATAAAATTTCAAGTGGTCACAATCTCTATGTATATCCTTCGCTTAATGTTCTCAGCTGGTTATTATTATCTAGAAGTCCCTGTCCCAAAGTGATCACAATAAGCGGCATCCTCTCTATGAATATCCTTCGCTTTGTCCTAAAGTGATCACAATAAGCGGCTTCCTCTATGTATATCCTTCGGTTAATGTTATCATCCGGTTATTGTTGTCTAGAAATCCCTGTTCCAAAGTGATCACAATGTATATCCTTCGGTTAATGTTATCAGCTGCTTACTGTTATCTATTTATCTATCTATTTGTTGCAATTACGATTTTGTTATTTAATAATCTTGATGCTTCGTGTTTACAAACATGTCGATGAATACAACAGTCAGAAAATGAAAGACCTGTCATTAAAAAGAAAATTGATTAATTGATGATAAAGGGTGAAAGATTAATTAGACAACTATTACAGGGGTGGATCCAGGATTTTGAGCAGGGTGGGTCCAAATGGAAAAATCTATTTTCATAACTACGGATTTCTTTAGCGAGAGAGTTGTGCACATGATTGGAATAAATTGCCTGAATACCTGAAGAATAAAAGTACTATTAACAGCTTTAAAAATAGTATTGACAAATCTAGAGAAAATGGCATAAAAACTAAATTAAATGGTCCCAGTATTGGGAACTCTCAGAGGAAATCTTTAAAAGAATTTAAGTATTACGTATAAAGTATAGCAAGCCGATGTGTGCTATGGCGATGCTGGGCTGGTAAATAAATAAATAAATACATACATACATACATACATGAAAAAAAAACAGATTTCAAACATCAAAAAAAAGATAAAGTAATATGTGATCCGGCGTTTTTCACTTAAATTTGTGTCGTAGCTTTTTAGCACTGGAATTGGCAAAAGAGTAAATGAAAAAAAAAAATAATCAAAGAAATTTACCGCCCAGAATCAATAAATAAAAAAAGATATAAAGAATAAGACGGAAGATATCTTACTTATATGAGATGAAAAACAAAATAATCATTTTTTTGTTGTTTTTAAGGTTAATTTATGATTACTTGTGATTATTTAGGTCTTTTTATTTTTACAATTTCTTTATCTAGATATTTAAAAAAAAGATTCTATTGTGTTTTGCCCGAGCAATGAGGGCGGGGGGCCCGGATCACTTGGAGCCCCACCCTGGGACCGCGCCCATATTAATACATCTCGCCTCATATTTCTCTAAAAAAAAAGTTTTAAAATATTTGGGGGTATTTTTCTTTTTTGACCAATAATTTGAATTAATTTTTTTCAATATATACCCACTAAATTTAGAATGTCCACATACAGTGAACTCACTATTTTAATGACACGCGCGTTCTAACGGCACGCTTGTTGCTATATTCTCGTAAGACTATCGTCGGAGATTAGTTTGCAGCAACGGCACGTGAAGATTTCAGTGCATAATTTCAATAACTTTTTGGTTCATTCATTTTTTTTCAGATCTGTAATCCGTATATAGGGACTGTGAAAGGGTAATGCAAAGTCATTTGTGTCAGTACTTTTTGGGTTCTCATTATTAATACACTTCGTATGAAATCCACCCGTTATAACGGCAAATTCATTATAGCGCACTCTTAAATCCTCGAAGTTGCCGTAATAACGGGAGTCAACTTTATTACACTTTACACTTGAAAAATCTAAACCAAACGTGTGATCATTTATAATACGCACCTTTGTAATTTCTTGGGCATCGAAATACATGTAGCCCCCCCCCCCGATTTTCGAAGGGTCACTGTACGCAACCTTTTAACTTTCACAAAACAAAATGGCGAAAAGCAAAAATAGGGATCAGCGTGCCGTTATACAGGCAGTGTGCACCCTCTTCCTCTCTTTCCGACGTCCCAGTCTCCTGTACCTCCCACCACCTCAACCTTCGACGACTCAGCCTAAAATACCATGAATACCATTTTGGGGGTCGGTCAAAGCTCCATATAAATTTATCGCTTCGATGTACGTCATTTCGGCGTAAGAAAGTTTTTTTTAGATGCGTTCAAATGCATCTCAATAAGACACTTCTCGGTCGGTCGGTCGGTCGGTTCCGATTAGGTTAAACAACAGCAAGAGGAAGAAAGGAAGAGCTATGATATCATTAAGAGCTGTGATATCATTAAGAGCTGTGATTTCATTAAGAGCTGTGATGTCATTAAGAGTTGTGATCTCATTAAGAGCTGTGATGTCAGAGGAGGTGTGATGTCATTAAAAGCACATCTATTCTGAGCAATTTTTCCACCAGCTGCTATGATGTCATAATAGAATGACCGAGGTCCACATTTTTTATATTTAAAACAGCCCAAAAATACGCCCAAAAACGTTATTTACGAGTTTTATTGAAAATAATACTCGCAGAATATTTTATGCAATATTTTACAAGTATGAGAATGAATTGATTCAGAGAAAGACAACACGCTATTCTTCCTCCTCCTCCCATGCTACTACTACTACTACTACTACTACTACTACTACTACTACTACTACTACTACTACTACTACTACTACTGTGGACGCATCGTTGAACTTATGGTTTTTGTTTTATAGTAACGCCCTACTTTCGAATAGCGGGGGAAAGCTGTATGTAAAAGAAAAGGTGACCCTGCCGCCACAATACCATTTTTTAAAAAGAATCTTTCCATCACAGAACATGGTCAACGTTTATTTATCTACTTTTAGTTTCAGGGTTTTGTTATTTTTATTATTTTTAAATAATAATATTTATCTTTTGACTTATTCAATTTCTGTTGTATTATTTATTTTCTAAACAGAATATACATAAATATACAAATAAGTAGACGTGCAGTTGAACTGCTGTTTGTAAGTGGCAAAGTGGAGTTCTTCTGGTAAGACATGGACTTTAATATGGTTTAACACAATCAACTGCATACCCCCAAGCGATACTCACCTAGTTTACGAAATACTTTCTGACAGATCCTTCCTCTGGAGCATTTGATACAATGCTGGGCGCATTGAAAACCTTACTTGGTCCATTTCACGACGCGTACACGGTGAATTGCGAGAAAAATCCCCCTCTCGCGACTCAAAATTCTTTTGACTGGATTTCTTCGTCTGGTAACACTCGGAGACGATGGTACTCGACTAAGTCTCCGGGGGGGGGGGGGGGGTCGTAACGAACGACCGCTGGCTACTGCTCGTAATACTGCTCAATAGTAATAAATAATACTGTTCAATAGTTCTTAGTACTGCATACTGTACTGCTGAATAATAATACCGTACTACTACCATTTCAGAAGCATGCACGTAACATAAACATGAATAATTTAATGACAACATTTTTAAAAGCTATTAAAATAAAAAATTCCAACGGATATTTTTTTGTAAAACCGAAATGTGTACAAAAAATAAACAACGAAAATCTTTCAAAATAGAAATATTTCAGTTTTATTGCGATTCAGGACCAATTTAAAAAGAAATAGCCTGCAGTATCGATTAAGATTTCAACTGATTGCCGGGGAATATATTTATATTTATATTTGTATATCTTTATATTTTGGTGAAATATTAAAGTTTGCGTGTAAACATTTTCCTAATGGAAATTATCATGTTTAACCGCTTCGCGAGTTTTCGATCAAGATTATCTCCGGTTTTATATAATCTTTTGCTGATACTTTTCTACAATTTGTCTTCTTATTAATAACACAAACAGATTAAAATGATAGTTTACAAGTTTCAGACGTTTCTTTCGATACATGTCGCTTATTGTCAACAGTCCGTGGTAGATGTTATTTTTATGGCTCGTTCGATTTGCTTTTTCAAAATATTAAACACGTCCTGAAATGACGTTTTGACTGCAGCAGCCGAAGGGTCATTAAATGAATTCAGAGCTTGTGTCTTTGACTGTTGGGCATTTAACGGGGGTCAAAATCATATAGAAATGTATGGGCCTTGATCAATAACCAAGCATCGCTCGTTTCACTTCGCTCGTTTCACTTCGCTCGTTTCA
>VCCN01003539.1:1426158-1436744 GCA_006491835.1 Architeuthis dux | reverse complement strand
ATACAGACAGACACAGGCATACATAAAACAATGGTCCGAAGGAATCAAACTAGTCAGCCTATTTTGGGGCACCCCGTATGTTTGACCGTTACGGTATAAGAATCGACCCTCTTTAAGAATAGTTTAGTTCGGCTGAGGTCAGTTAGGTATACTAATGAATAATTGGTATTTGCTGCCTAGGGTTGATTGAAAATGTTTCTTCCTCTGGGCAAATTCTACGGAGACGCTCTAATTAGCGAGCAGTCCTGGGAGTATAAGCAATGTTCCCCCAGGCCAGAACAGAGGGGGTGGGGCAAGAGGCAATGGGAAACCTTTTGGTAATGCATATTGATATTGTAAAGAGAGTCAAGAGGGACCCTTTAGCACATTTTAAAGAAGATTCATAACATATTGATACAGATAAATTCCAAATATAGAATTAACATGAATGTTCTTTCGTATTTATTGTTTATGGGGCAGTAAACGCAGTAGGAAAAGACCAGACACAAAATGGAGGGATGAGATAGAATGATTTGCCGGTAAGACGTGGCAGGGGTTAGCATAATCGAGGTCGTCATGGGAAAGGCCTCTGTCCAGCAGTGGACATATGACGGCTGATGATGATGCTGATTATAGAACTGTGCTCTATTGTCTTATATACATTTTGAAAAGAAATACCTGTTTATAAATTATTCTAGTTCTTTTATACTTGTAAGTACATCATCTACTCTACCACATGTACATGTATATACCCATGCATACATCATATATATTTAGTACTGATTACAAAAATACTTAATGAGCAGTTTGAAATGCAGCCTACATTTCCCCCATCTGACCTTGGCCTATTACCAGCTTTGCACGGAACTGTTATAAACGATCTTTAATTAGAGGTCGATACGAAACTATCGAAGGCGACCCTCAGTGGAGGAATCAATCTTAGCAAATTAATTATCACACCATGAGATAGCTGGTTAGCAAATTAGTTTTCTAAATCATTTACCTCTGCCAACAAAGTTGCAAGAGGTATATAGGGTGTTTGAAAAAACATGCAACCGTCTTTCTGAAAACTTGCTATCAAACTATTTCAAATCTGAAAAACATATTTTTTAAAGACACAACTTACAAAAGGATTACAAAATGAATTACTAAGCTAATTACACATACATTTCGACCTTAAAATAGGTGTTGAAAGTGATTTCCTCTAACCTGGATGCCGGTCCATAACCGGTTCATTACATGAACGTTTCATTACATTAGAAAACGACATAGCTGACAAAACACAAAGGAATGGATGCTCGAATGAGGCTAGCACATGATGCAATCATGTCAACTACCAAATACTGTTTTCTGTGAGCACAATGTTGGGAAAGGCATGAATCCATATCAGGGTGAAATGAGTGACGCCACTTCCGGTGCTTGTCACCTCGAAATCTATAGCATATATCGCAGACCAAGTAAGTAGTAATATGATATGTGGATCCCAAGCATGGACGGCTGAAGCCGTAACCAACGTAAGGACACTACTTACTTACTGTTTAGATGCGCTAGAATCGATTGCCGTCACTGACTGACACACCGAAATGTGAGTTACGTCCCTTGCTCAGTATTGCCAATTTAGATGTTTTTCATCTAGATTTTGGTTGCGTGTAGATGTCGGATATTGTTATTTAGACGATTTTTAATGAAATAAATAGTATTTTTTATTCAATTTATAGTACCATGGACACAAGTCCTAGCCTTGGACAGCTAGCCCTGGTCTCTCTCCCTCTACTTGGGTTTTCACCCCTATTTATCGGTATGCCCATGTTTAACATGTGATCTTTTCGTGACGTTAAAACATTACATTATATTTTTGTTTACGTCTGTAAATTCTTTAACCGGATCAGCCGACATTCTTTTGGTTATTCTAAATTTCTGTACAAGCATTTCATAATCAGAATTCAGTGTGTAACAAAACCAAACCATAATTTTAATAACATTCCTTACTTTTCAATTTCAATCAAATACAACAATTAATTTTGTTTACCATTTATCAATATATCCCTCATCCTAATTCCTGGCCTAACAAACACATTTTATATACACACTGCATGATTTTGAATATACGAATTTAAACGTAGTCTTTCTTTCTATCTATCTATCTATCTATCTATCTATCTGCTGGGGTCATATTGCTACAACAGTTTGGGTTGACGGTTTCTAATGGTACGAATGTCTTTATGTGAGCTTCTTTTAAACTTTAATTTCCTGTTAGGAATGTAATTTTCGCGTCGATTGTGACATTGTGCTAGAATGGCTTAATCTCACAGGTTCGTATATTGTCAAGGATTCTTTCCTTGTATTTTTTATAAAAGTCACATACTTCAGCGTGTTGAGTATTGTGTAAGAGGCCCGGTCACCGTACTTGAAGGATAGAAATCCTTTTTAAAAAGCTTCAGAGACGTGCAAACTCTCGGAAAGGGAGCGAGGTGACTTCGTGGTTTCGAATCAGTCGACCCAAATATGTTCTTTACTAGAAGAAAGTACAATGGACTGAGAGGCCATAAACATACTGCAGAAGTAGATTATATATTAGAACGTTCTTTTTTAGCCATAGAGCTGTAGTTCAATGGAATAGTTTACTAGACTATGTAGTGCTCTCAAGAGATGTAGATATTATTTTAGGAATTATGATATTTATTAAGACACTACAAAGGCTTAAGGCTTTTAATATTGTGTAACGTAGACGTGTTATGATGTGTGCTTGTATATATGAGATATTTAATAAAGTACACAACTATTAAGGATAATAGGGTAGAATTTATGCGCACGTAAATATTATCCTGCAATATTAGTCAAGTGGCAACACTGTTCTCAGCGACAGCAGTATTTAGGAGTTGAAATGATTGCATCACCCACTAGCCTCATTCGAGCATCCATTCTATGTCATTTTCCAATGTAATGAAACGTGTACCAACCTGCATCCATGTTATAAGAAATCACTTTCAACATCTATTTTAACGTCGAAATATTTGTGTAGTTAGCATCTTTTTGTAATCCTTTCGTAATTTGTGTCTTTAAAAAATAGTTTTTAGATTCACAGTGACCACAGTATTTAGGAGTTGAAATGATTGCATCATGCGCTAGCCTCAGTCGAGCATCCATTCTGTTGTGTCAGCTATGTCGTTTTCAAATGTAATGAAACGTGTACGAACCTGAATCCAGCTTAAAGGAAATCACTTACAACATCCAATTTTAAAATGTTTGTGTAGTTAGCATCTTTTTGGAAACGTTTTGTAATTTGTGTCTTTAAAAAATAGTTTTTAGATTCAAAATAGTTTAAATACAAGTTGTCAAAAAGACGGTTGCATCCTTGTATATTTTGTATATTGTTTTTCACTAAATAAATGTATAATGTATCATCCAGTGTTAGAGAAATTCAATTTCCATTGACATTAACATAAACAGGGTAATTTGGGGTGTTATCAGCAGAAATATTTAGAAGGATTTAAGGAAAGAACGTGCTTGCTACATCTTTATCTGTATACATTATACCATACAGATTTTTACCACTTTTACCACTTGACTTCATCATCATCAACAGCCGTTATAAGTCCACTGTTGGACAAATGCCTTTCCCAACTCCTTCCATGACGATCTAGATTGTGCTAACCTCTCTCAAGTCTTACCGGCACACCTTTCTATCTCGTCCATTCATCTTGTGTCCGGTCTCTTCCTACTGCATTTACTGTCCGATGGGCACCAATCTGTTAGTCTTTTCCCCCATCTATTGTCATTTTTTCTTGTTAGGTGACCAGCCCATCTCCACTTTTGCCGCTTAATTATTTGTATAATATCTTTCACTCTGGTTTTCTCTCTGATCTTCATCTTTTGCTATCTCTTAGAGTTATCCCTAGCATTGCTCTTTCCATGGACCTCTGTGCTCTTCTAAGTTGGTTTTCAGCTCGTTTTGTTAATTTCCATGTTTCGTATCCGTATGTCATGGCTGGTATTATGCAACCGTTGTATACTTTACACTTTAAGCACATTGGAAAAAAATTAAACGACTTGACTTAGAATGTATTTAATGTTGAAGATGTATTTCCAATGTATTTGTAATTTGAGATGCCCATAAGGCATTTTTACTTAATGAATAAATAAATAATAAATGATTACATCATTTTTTTTACAAACGTTATCAATTTGGAAGCAATGGAAACGCAAAACATTTCCCATCTATTTAAATCGCAGGAAAGAACCGTCTGCACGATACACTTTTCTACACGGAACGAACTTTTATTTTTATTCACTCAGGTTATCTTTCAGTTTCTATTGGAGATTCTCCAAGTTTTTATCAGTGCTACAAAGTTCATAGAATTTCCTAAGCGATCAAAGGAGACAATTACATTTACTTCGCATCTGCAATCACAGGTTTCCCCCTCTATCCGATAAACTATAAAAAACCTTTCGTAAGCCGAAGCGGTGAAGCAATTACCATAGATTTCTATTGAGCGTTCCAAGACCTAAAAATGGTGATGATGGTATGTTTGATTCTTCGGAGGTTGGCTGGTATGATGTATAGGGGACTGGCCTATAGGATATAAACATTTCTACATGCAACACACTTTCCTTTATTTGGGTTCCCATTGCAACTAAATCTTTCAGTTGGTATTGGAACTTTTACAAGTTTTTTTTATGAATGCTACAAAGTGCATATAAGCCCCGAAGAGATTAAAGGACACAATTGCCTTTACTTTACATCTGCTAATATCAAATACAGGTTTTACCCCCACCAGGGCCTCTGAGAGGGAGATGCAGCTGGTGCATTGTACAGGATCCCAAAGGTCCAAGGGGGAGACGTTCTAGGGTAGAATCCAATACTGGTCTTCCCCACCAGGGCCTCTGAGAAGAAGGTGCATTGCACCGGGGCCCAGATGGCCAAGGGGGCCCCGAGAGCTTTTTAACCTTAGAAACTGAAGAAACCTACGTCGACAATTTTGGTTGACGGTTCCTAATAGCGAGGTAGCCAGTCAAAACTGAATTCACACCAAAAGTAGTTCAATATATGATTAAGATATTTTCTATAGTTTTGAGTAGGGTCATTAACATTCAAATAGTTCTTCGGACGATTGAATTCCTTGTTGTTGTTTGTGTTGTAAGATGTTTTCTATAGTTTTGAGAAAGGGTCATTAACATTCAAATAGTTCTTCGGACAATTGAACTCCTTCTTGTTGTTTGTGTTATTAACACGACGTTTCGGTCGATCCATTCTTTGGCTTTCTTCAGGTGTAATATCCGAATGTGACTCAATCGTCCGGAGAACTATTTAAATATCTGATTAGTTTGCTAACCATTGATTTACCCTCTTCCTCTTGGCGATAGATAGTCATTTCAAATGGCCTCCAATTGAAATATCTATCTACGATCGCAAACAGGAAGGTAATATATCATTACAATGTAGTTTGTTCGATCTCTTCAAACTTGCGATTATACAGAGTGGCGCGAAATAAGCTGACCTTTTTTTTCGTTTGACAGAAGTTTCAATAGCGAGAGTCGTGGAAACAATTACTTATCTAGGGATAACCGGGCGGGTACGGTATCAGTAGTTTGTACGACAACACACACACACACACACACACACACACACACACACACACACACACACACAAAACAATAGCCCGAAAGAATCAAAATGGTCAGCTTGTATGCTTGACTATTACGGTATAAGAATCGACCCTTTTTGTTAAGAATAATGTAGTTCGGCTGGGGTCAGTTAGGTAAACTAATGAATAATTGGTATTTGCTGCCTAGGGTTGATTGAAAATGTTTCTTCCTCTAGGCAAATTCTACGGAGACGCTCTAATTAGCGAGCAGTCCTGCGAGTAGAAGCAATGTGCCCCCAGGCCAGAACAGAGGGGGTGGGGCAAGGGGAAACCTTTGGTAATGCATATTGATATTGTAAAGAAAGTCAGGGGCATTTAGCGCAGAATATTAATATTTTAAAGAAGATTCATAAAATATCGATACAGATAAATACTACAGGGTTAAGTGAGTGACGACACTTCAGGTGCTTGTCACCTCAAAATCTATTTCACATATCGCAGGACCGAGTAAGTAGTAATATGATATGTGGATCCCATGCATGGACGGCTGAAGCCGTAACCAACGTAAGGGCAATACTTACTGTTTAGATGCGCTAGCATCGATTTCCTTCACTGACTGACACTTGCTCAGTGTTGCCAATTACAAATTGTTGTATAGCCTATGTTATATGTTCTGTCGACATGAGACGTCTCGTCGTTGGGTTGCTCATTTGCGGGAAGAAAATCGTGAACTTGAGAAAAAGGAAGACTCGAAACTTGTTTATAAAAATATGAGGATATATTTTTATTTCATAAGGATACATTGTCAGTGGCGGAGAATGGCGAGTGGAGAGAGATGATGGGTGCCGAGAGACTGTTCCCAAAAGGGAACTCGGTCCCGTGCCTTCCGTCTTGGCTGCTGCCTGCCTCTGTCTCTGTCTTGGCTCTGAGATCTGTCTTTGTCTTGGCTCTGGGCTTTGTCCTTTTATCGGGTTTAAACACCCACGCCGGTTTTCCAGCAAACGCCTGCAAGTTTAGTCAACATCTTGTTTTCGGACACCCACGCATATGCTTCTGTCCTGAGGTCACCGGGGCCACTTCCACTTCCGCCCGGGTGTTAGCCCGGAAATGACCTCCCGTGGCAGTATATCATAACAGTCTTTCATCTAAATTTAGGTGTTGGTTGCGTGTAGATGTCAGATATTGTTATTTAGAAGATTTCTAATGAAATAAATAGTATCTTTATTCGATTTATAGTAAGAAAAATAGGTTATATCTTTAATAAAGTAATATTTAATTTATTGACAGTTTTGGTGACAGTTTTGGTTGACGGTTTCTAATAATCTGAATGTCTTCACGTGAGCTTCTTTTAAACTTTAATTTCCTGTTAGGAATGCAATTTCCCCGTCTATTGTGACATTTGCAGTTGTGCTAGGAGTGATTAATCGCACAGGTTCGTATATTGACAAGGATTCTTCCCTTGTATGTTTATAAAAATCACATACGTCAGCGTGTTGAGTATTGTGTGAGAGGCCTGGTCACCGTACTTGAAGAAGGATAGACATATTTTAGAAAAACCTTCAGAGACGTGCAAACAAGTTAATACCTGAATTAGAAAATATGAGTTATGAGGATGGGTTAAAGGATTAGGTTTAACAACACTAGAAAATAGGAGAGACCGAGGTGACTTGATTAGAAATGTTTAGAATTATTCGTGGTTTCGAATCAGTTGACCCAAATGTGTTTTAGAACAACACTTCAGCAAACAATTGCTTATGTTGCAATATCAGGTAGTCAACATGGTAGTATAGATGCAGACGTGCATCAAAAGGATGAAATGAAAGAACGAGCGAAGTCTTGTTTTGTCGATAGAATATATATATTTATTTTCGTCGCCTTCTTGTATCGTCAGCGAATATAATTGCAACAAATATAGGCCGGGAGCCAGCAGGGTCTACCGTGCACCCGACCCCCATGACTTTAGATATAGGGTACCAAATTGTTCCTTAGGATTTTCTCTTTCATAAAAAAGATGTTCCCAAGAAAAGGGTTGGGAAGAACTGTCTTTTTTGGTGTGGGCTGCCGGCCATTTTGTTTTATGCAAATGAGGTAGCTATTCCCAAATTCGCTCTGAAAGAGGATATCCTAAGGAACATGTTAACACCCTAAATGTAGAATCATGTGGTGGGGGTGCACGGTAGGCCCTGCTGGCACTCGGCCTAATACATTTGGTCGGGTCATCATTTCATTACTAGAGAAATTAAATGGACCTATTTTCTATAGTTTTGAGAAGGGTCATTAATATTCAAGTGGTTCTTCGGACGATTGAACTGTGTCTTTGTCTTGTCGGGTTTAGATTTGTTGAAAATGGAAGCCACATCGGGTTGAAATCCGCTCTTGTCTGGCTAATGCATTTAGTCGACATTTTGATGTGAGCTGCCTCTTTGATTTTTCTCTGCTTCCAACATCGTTCTCGGTCAATAATCTGGACTCTAAACTCGAAAAGAAAAAGACACAGAAAACACCCGGGCCATGTGCTATAAGGGTTACCCCCCTCTAAACATAACTTCTGTTTAGCCTCATCACACTCGGATTTTACATCTGAAGAAAGCCGAAGAATGGATCGGCCGAAACGTCGTGGTTACAACACAAATAACAAGAAGGAGTTCAATCGTCCGAAGAACCATTTGAATAAATGGACCTAATTAAGTCACATCATAATAATACACTTAGAGCAGACGCTTTCGTGAGTGTTCTCCTTTTGTTAGCATGTCCCCTCCCCCACGCTTCTCATTCTCCTGAGGGTTGTTTTCCCCAGGATGTGTTTATGTCTTTTTGTAGCGCAGCTGTCATGTCTTTCTTTTCCAAAGAAGCATATCACGCGAACAGGCGTACACCGCGTTCCCACCACCTCGTTTTTTGATAGTTTTATCTTTCATGTTGGTCACTAATGTTTTTACACATTAGTGACAAACAATACTAAACCTCAACTCTTACTTCTTTTATAGAAACCATCAACCGATACTGTCAACTAAACTGTCAACATAGATGTCTTCAGTTTTTATGTTGGCTATCTGGCTGGCTGGCTATGTATCTATCACGCATACATGCCGCACCAATGGAGCTAGAGGGCTGGAGATTTAAACATATACCCCTTATTGTCTCGAAAAAAAATACGGTTTCTTTTGTTTTATTACCCCCCCCCGCTTGTTTTGGTTTTTTTTTTTTTTTGAAAATTCAAACTTTCTTTTACTAATCACTGACCCACAAACGGCGAGAGAAGTAACTTATTCATTGATCACCCCCTTTTCCAATTGATCACCCCCAACACTGAATGCTGCCAAAAGACATTGGTCGTGATGATTTCTATTGAGCGTCTAACGAGTCCTGTTGTTTTTTCCCTTCTTTTTCCATATCGCTCTGTTGTGACAATTAGTTCTGCTCATTTTGTCACAGGACAAAATGAATTCGATTAGAAAAAATGACGCCGTTCTGTCCCGTTGTTTTGCGATTCAGAGATAAAGCGGGTTTGGTATAATACATTGTTCATCCGCGTCTTTCCATCTGTCCACACGATATCTCCAAAAGTGCTCAATGAATTTCAATGAGGATTTCGTGAAGTGTTGGGAGATCGGCTACGAGAGAAGTGATTGAAATGTTCGGTTGATCAAGGAATATTCCTTGGCTGCACCGGGACACGAAAGTGATTAAATTCTGGAGCAGATCCATGTACAGTTACCCTCCCTGCATCGTAGCTATTTTGCAATGATTTTCAAATGTGTTGGTCTTTAGAAGGGAAATAGAGCAAATGTTGTTTTTTTTTCAAGGATGGCTGTTATCTCTGACAGTCTAGTGGTCAGGACTAACATTTTGGAGGTGTTGAACCTGGTTCGAATCATGGTCAGAGCAGTTTTTTCTTTTCTTTGTTCGTTATTTATTTATTTGACCTCTGCCAACGATGTTGATAGAGGTATATGTATTCACCCGTGTCTGTCCGTCTTTCTGTCTGTCTGTCCACACAATATTTCCAAAGGTTCTCAATGAATTTCAATGACATTTTGTGGAAGGGTTGGCAATGGAATACGAAAGAAGGGATTAAATGTTGGAGCCGATCCATGTACAGTTAGCTATATAATCACACAATATCTCCAAAGGTTCTCAATGAATGTCAATTAAATTTTGCGGAAGAGTGGGCAATGGAATAGAGAAAAAATGATAGAATGTTGGGGTACATTGTAGCTATATATCAATACCACACAATATCTCAGGACGTTCTCAATGAATTTCAAATTTGTTGGTCTTGGAAGAGAAATAAAGCGAGCGTTTTTCAGCTTAAACTGTTTGCCGTGATAATGTAGTGGTCATTTTAAAATGTATTCACACATGTATGTCTGTCTCTCTGCTTGTCCACTCAATATCTCCAAAAGTCCAGTGAGATTTTGTGGAAGTGTTGGTGATGGGCTAATGAGCAATATTTGAATTTTGGGGTGGATGCAGAAATTATTTATTCCACTGCATCGTAGTTATATATCCACACCACACAATATCTCCGAAAGTCCTCCATGAAATCCAATGAAATTTTGTGGAAGGGCGCGCAATGGGCTACAAAAAAGTGATTGAATTTTAGGGTGATCAAGGAGTTTTCCCTTCCCTGCATCGTAGCTGTAGGTATCCAGCGCACAATATCCCCAAACTATCCCATTGAAATTGTGTGGAAGGCTGAGCCATGGGCTATGGAAGAAACCATTAGATTTTGAAGCGGATCCAGGAATCCGTTTTCGATTGAGTGATACTTTTTAATTTTTTTGAATTAATTTATATATTCCCTCATGTTTGTCCATACACTATCCCCAAAGGTTCTCAATGAATTCCAATGACCTTTTTTCGGAGGGTAGGTCATAAGCTTACGAAAAACTGATTATATTTTAGGGCGGATCCATGATTCTTTCAGAGTTACCTCCCCGACATCCTAAATCTTTCTGAACTGGCAATAGAGTTGGCAGAGGTATGCGCTCTCTGAATGTCGTCATTATTTTGTATTTT
>VCCN01003539.1:1399302-1412801 GCA_006491835.1 Architeuthis dux | reverse complement strand
AGAAGAGTCATCACATTTTTTATTGTGATAGGCATCAATGCGTTGCTCGGTCCCCATCCCCACTAAGTGAAATGGGGAGGTACTGATTGGAGAAAGGGTCCACCAGCACTAAGCTCCTGTTAATTATTATTGGCGTCAAGCCCCAAACGTCCGGACACCGAAGACACGGGTCTGCGAAGCGTAATAATATGTAGAATTCTATAATTTGAAGTAGGTTATATTTGCCTGACTGGTACACTAGAATAAATAAAGTCAAAGTCAAAGAGAGAGAGAGAGAGAGAGAGAGAGAGAGAGAGAGAGAGAGAGAGAGAGAGAGGGGATGGGAATGAGAGGGGGGATTTTACACTTGACACATCTTAACAGGCCCGTACAATGCTGGTAATAGACCCAGGCCAGTTGGGAAATGTTGGACCCATTACATACTGCTCATTAAGTATTTCTTGTAGCCAGTGCTAATTACGTATTATTTATGTATGGGTATATACGTGTACATGTAGTGTACATGATGTATGTACAAGTAACAGAACAGAATAAAAGAACTGGAACGATTTATAAAAAGGGTAATTGCAAGCAATTTTAGTCAAAATGTATATAAGACAATAGAGTACAGTACTGTAATAAGAAGCAGTAAATACAATAGTATTTGCCTCTAACAGGGGGAATAGGCCCCCTCGCAATCTTAGCCCCATGCCAAATGTCCCATCTGCACCCCTGTCTCTTCTGGCCCACATTTCAAGTAAGATAAAACCTCATTATACTACAATCTCAATCGCAAGTTCTGTGTGGCGGTCAGTAGGGTAGACATTCGATCAATCAGAAACCAGCACCAACGAGAAGACGGTCGCTGTAAGTAATCCGATTAGGGTGAGGGTGAAAGAGCGTGAAAAGGATTTATGGCTTAGATGAAATATTACACTTTTCGCACAAGCAATTATGTATGGTTTAGTTATATCAAGTATTTCAATAACAATAATTTAGATGGAATCATCATCACACGCACAAACATACACTACAGTAAACGCTCGTTATAACGGCACTCGTTCTAACGCCACTATTTAATGACATACGCGTTCTAACGGCACGTTTGTTTTTATATTCTCGCAAGACTATTGTCGGAGATTAGTATGCAGCGCTGTTGCTGCATACTAATGAAGCTTTCGGTGCATTTTTCTAAACACTGGAATCAGTAAACCCTTGAAATAATGCCTCCTAAAGAATACGGATATATTGTGACCAGAAGTGCATCACGCGTCTTACCTATATATTTACAATGGCGATTACAAAGGCCAGATCTTAAACAATAGCGTGAAAAAAGGCCGGTCCAAAAACGGTATATATAGATCAGGCAGGAACGCGAATGATACGCAATTGTTGGATAATGCCTAGAGTGTATTTCATTACATACGCACATCTGTGAAAAAGAAATTCAATCTAAACTTTTCTTAAACCCTAATCCTAAACTGTAATTTGCTATACAAACTTATAGCATTGTAAGACAACGGTCTAATTCCATATACATATATTTTTGAAAAATCCATCTCAACTCAAATAAACTACATACTACATATTACATAATGTGTACAATAAATTCTTGTACGTCTGGTTTTGACAGTAATTTGCTATAAAAACCTCCAGCATCGTGAAACAACGGTCTAATTGCATAAGTATATAGTTTTGAAAATGTTATGTCTACTCATATAAGCTACATTTTGTATACATCTTAACTGAACAACAGAATTCAACACCTCGTGGTTGCCCCGAAAACCGCTCCGCAGATACAAAAATATATCTTTTACATCTCAGAGAAACCATTACAATTTTTAAAAACGTGAATAAATCAATGCAGTTTCGTGCATAAAAAGGCAGCTCCGAAAGATGTATTCAAATCAGTTCGTCTCCGAATTAACACAATCACAAAGAACAGTACATTTCTCAACATCACACTATTCCACTCTCACGGCAGTCAACAATTCAACGAGAAAAATGTTTCCACATAAAATCATCAGAGAAACGCATATCTCAAGAATTACACAAGGCAAAAATCTCGCCTTACCAGAAGTACTATTCCGTCCTGAACAAAATAACATTGGTGAAAGAAAAACATTAAAAATGATGCAGTAGAAAAAAGAACATTTGTCCTGCAAGCCATGACTGTCCGACGCGTTAACTTCATAACGAACCAAATATATCGATCCCACAAATGAGGCAGAGTTTCAAGCGAGATTTATCGATGTCTTAGGCCAACCTCAAGTCAAAGAAAACCGTTCTACAGCATATTTAAACAGAGGCCATCTTCGCCCTCTCCAGGGAGCAAACACGTCCATAACTTGACTTAACCTTTTGAACACATACCTAAAATACATATATCAACAGTGGCCATTTTAGCCATCTGCAGGGAACAAACACGTCCCTAACTTGACTTTTCGAAACGTGAGTATTTCGTACTCCCGCCAATCTAGGTGTAAACAAATATGTTTACATTTCAGTCAAACCCCACATGCGTATTTCCAGTAAATTACTAATTTACCTGCCGAGCATTACACATGCCGATCACACTTGAAAAACAGTAAAACAAATGTTCAAAAGAAAATAGTTCAACAAACGATAAACACAAACAAATACGATTAAGTACTTTGACGCGTGAGAAAAATTGCTCTGCCGAAAAATGGAACAAGGAAAATTGAAAAATATCAGTTACAGTTACTTGGTCGCTGTTAAGAAAACAAAACTTTTTCTTTGTGGTCTGTGGTCCGTTCCCGCTCGAACTTCGAGACACCATCCTCGGTCGTGGTCGCATCATGTCTTGTGGATTCAGGACCTATTCCACGTTGTGGATCGTTGTTTCCCCATGGTTGAAACTTAGGTTCGAACGCATTTCGAATAGGTTATTCGAAACCTGATCAGAGGCGCCAAAACGGACATGTTGGATAATGCCGGTGTTTCTTCTCGTCGCCAAGAGAGAGAAGATCTCGTTCCGGGGCTGCATGATATACGGGAGAGAAAGACGACAAAACTCGTTGATTTCAATTGAAAATATGGGTCCGTTTTATTCCCGTTGATAGCTTCGATTCCGGGCCGATTCGCGGGCCACCAGGGGTCTTGCATTCTGTTTCTCTGTTCTGAATTCTAACGAGTTTCTTTACTGAAGGACTGACAATGATTCTAGCAGTTCAAATCAGATTTCTTCCTCCTTCTCCTCCCTGACGGGCTGAGGGAGGAGGCCCCTCGCTGCTGGGTGTCAGACCCTGCTGTTTTTGAAAAATCACGGCCGGTCTTAAACCACTCTGGTTGGTTGAACGCATTTCCTTTTGTTCTAACTTCGTCGGCCGTTTTCTAGCTCCAGGAATGTGATACGGGAATTTGGTCACGTACTCCCCAAAACGTGCAAACACACGAACACACACAACCATAGGGTATTTAATTACACAATGAGAGTTCCTCCGTCTGTGTATCGTACAGAAAACGACACAGCCTCACTATTGATATCCATCACTCGTACCTAGGAGAGCGCCGGACCACATTCATCACTCATACCAAGGAGAGCGCGAACCCGTGTCGGTAAGTAATACTCGCCCCATATCTTACGCCCTACCGTACCTCGAGGATACACCACGTTTAAGAGTCTTTTAGTAGTCGACGTAAAAAAACAAAGAGCTCTCTTCTCTGTCTAGATTTCCATGCCATTTATCTAGAAAAACATGTAGATACTATATTATTAATGGCTCCATGGCTAAATTTGAAGATATTTTTCAGTTAAAAGGAAAACTGTTTTTATAAAAGTTGAAACTAAATCGTTTAAGCTTCTGTCATAGTGGAGTTATTATTGTCACTACTTTTTAGTTTCTCATTGTCAAACTCCAGCAATCCTCAACTAATCCAGGGCAGGAAACTCTCCACTGTTTGTTTGTTCCGACAGGTTACACCAAAACGATAAATAGAATTAGCATGTCATGACCGTGAACTCACGACCAAGTGATAGCCGTTTTACCGATTGGGCCAAACTGACAAGATATACGTATCATTGAAAATGTATGTTAGAAATACTCAAGGGATTATTTCATTCTAATAAATAAATACATTTATACTAAAAAATAAAAATAGTGTTTTCGATAATTTCTATTTATTATACATACAATATAAAGTTGCAGTAATCATCTTCAGTTAGAATAGAAGTAGGAGTGGTATTTTCCCCCGGAGCAGCCCAGCTTGTATTTATTATTAATACACTTCGTATATAATCCACACGTTATAACGGCACATTCGTTATAACGGCACCCTAAACTTCCCTGTTTGTTTGGTTGCCCATTGCTTGTATAGTGATCCTCACTCTAACGGCAATTTAAAATTCTTCTCTTTGATTGATATGGTCTTTGCCATTTCCCACTGTAGCCAATGGGCGGTGTTCAGGTTCTGGTGAAAGCCAGGTTTTTTCGAACAGAACAATAAACAATGGCTATGTGACGGTCGGGCCTGGGGGCAGAATCTGTATATTTTATGTCTCTACAAAAGATATATGTGTTAGTTGTTTTTTATATAAAGAAGCAAATGGTGAGCGGGGGGGGGGGGTGCACGTCCACTTAGGCCTTCTCCCCTATTGTATATTAGAGTTGCCAATAAATATATATATTTCGTATATATCATTTTCTGACCCGCACCCCGCAAAAGTTGCATGATGATGATGATGATGATGATGATGATCCAAGTTTTGGTCAAACCGCCTTTTTGAATGAGTCTTTCCACTTTTCTTTCTCCTGTGTTTTTTTCATTTTTCACGTTTAATTCATTCTTTCTCCTTTTTTTTCTTTCTTTCTTTACTTCTTTAAGCCTTTATTCTATTCAAGTTCAGAATGTCTCTTTCATCTTGAACATCAATGTCCTCCCGACCCCAAATCATACTCGTGCATGCTCATAGTACATGTAATTTGCACTTTTTTTTATACAAGCAAACATTTTGCCAGGAACTGTTCGTCATCCAATAAAGAATTGATTTTTAATGTGACCCAAGGACCAAAATGAAAATGTGGCCTCACAATTTTGATATCTCAGATTATGGACATGTTATATATCATTAGAAAACTCTTTTAATGCTGATTAATATTCATATAAGAACCATGGTCATAAAATCAACAGCATATTGTTGGTTTAAGCTGCATATGTGTCTTTTGTACAATCATACATGCATATATTTTGCTGAATCATCCAATAAAGTAATGATTTTTGATTGGTCTCACAATTTTGATATCTCTGAGTTTGGACATATTGTAAATCATTAGAAAGCTCTTTTAATGCTGATTAATATTCACATGAGAACCATGGTCATAAAACCAAGAGCCAGATCTCAAAACCGCCATTTTGAATTTTAGGGCCATATTTTCATTTTGGTACTTGGATCTCATCAAAAATCAATATTTTGTTGGATAATGAACAATTCTCAGCAAAGATGTTGACCCATCTTGTATGTAGACGTAGGAACACGCACTATACACCAACAGGCAGAACCGGGATTAAATTGAAAACCGTTTACAATCTCATTCGATTACACAACTGCCGATTTCTCCTTTTTTCCTTCCTTTTTAAAAAAAATGTGTCCACGCATCTCCATAAAGCACTTATCGGTCGCTCGGTCGCCCGGTCCTTAATGTGTTAAAGAACAGAAAGGGGAAGGAAGGGTGTAATATGATTTTTTTTACCAGCTGCTTTGATGTCAGAAGAGAATGTGTCATGTTATTAAGAGAACATTTATTCTGATCATTTTTTTAGTGATTACTGTAATTGGCTTTTAACAGTAGCGGTTGAAACCGGTCATGGGACTAGACATTCTGTTTGTCAAAATAAGTTTTTAGGTGCGCCAACGCATCTCTATAAGACACTGGGTGGTCGGTCGGTCCCCACTATATTAAGTATCAATTGTCTCAGTCGTATTTACGGCTGAGAACATTGATACTTAATATATTAGGGACCTTCAGGTGAAACATCCTCATCTTTCTCTTCCTCTCCCGCTTCCTCCTCCTCCTGCTACTACTACCACAACTAGTAATGCTAAATATCAATTTTCTCAGTCGTATCATTTTGGATTTATATGAAACTTGGTCCAGACCTACGGGTGAATTATCCTCACCTTCCTCTTCCATCCCTCCGCCTGCTACTACTGCCATGGATGGTGGACGCATCGTTGAACTTATGGTTATTGTTCATTTATTAGAAACTGTCAACCAGAACTGTCAACATTTCGATGCTTTCATTTCCTCATTCCTAGCATCATCTTTTCTTTGTATTCATTCCTTTCATTCTCTTTCCTTCTTTCTCGTTCGTTTTCATTCTCTTTCCTTCTTTCTCGTTCGTTTTCATTCTCTTTCCTTCTTTCTCGTTCGTTTTCATTCTCTACTGATTAAAAAATGGCGTCGTCCGTTTTTTTAAAAATTTGATAACTTGATTTTTTCTGAAATTTAGTTAGAATGTTGGGGAATTAAAAAAATTGTGAGTTATGGCCGATCCGATTGTTTTATATGTAATTTAAAATTGGATGGTTTCTTCAATTTAAAATTGAATAACTTATTTATTTTTAAATACATTTTACTGAAACCTTGTATCAAGGTTGGACTGTGTTGTAGTGAGTTACGGGCAATCCGATTGTTTGTCTACGTTTTATAAACAAAAACCACGTTACATGATAGAGACAATATGGTAATCAAAATAGGTTTTCCGCCGGAAACCTTTACACTTTTGAGGGTTTTTTTTGTTTTATTTTTCATACTTCAAACACATTCGTCCACGTCGATTTTTATTTTCATTCCTCTTTTTTGTTTTCATTCCTCCTTCTCCTACTCCTTTCTCCTTCCTTTTTATCCTCTTTCTCCTTCCTCTTCATTCTCTTTCACATTTCTCTCTCTCCCTTTTTAAGCCTTCTCTTCTTTTTCCCCCCTTCTCTTTTTTCCTCATGTATTTTCCGCACTCCCAAACCATCCTTTCTAAACCCCCTAATCGGCCCAATGAGGATTTACTCCCATGTACCTAACACCGATAATATAAGCAATATCTTTCACAAGATCCTTGGGCTACAAACCTCTTCAATTGGGAATATTACTTCTTCTGAATGGCTGCATTAAAGAAGGAATAGCCAATTGAAAAAAAAAGAATATATTAGACAATGCAGATACAGTAGTCCCCCCCTTATTACGGCACCCTTGAGAATTTCATCCATTACTTCTCGCCCTTTTTTTTTCAAATTTAAAAAAAGCATAAACTTCCATTGTAAATTGAACCCCCCACTAAAAACCTATTTATCGGGGGGGGGGGGTTAACAAAAACAAAACGTTTTTTGAAATGTTCAGCCCCTTAGCACCATTGGTGTGGTCTGTACACGTGATACATAAATAGCCAGCCAGCCGGACCAACTCAAAAACTGAAGAAACATATACTGACAGTTTTGGCGACAGTTTTGGTTGACGGTTTCTAATAAAGTGTTACGAGTGCCGTTTTACGAATCCGCCGTTACAACGAGCACATTTCATACAACGTGTATTAATAATGAGAAACCAAAAAGTACAGACAGAAATGACTTTTAATTACCCTTTCACAGTCAAATGCCCCATTTTACTTTAGACGGTATTATTTTAAAGATTTACTAATTTTAGTTTTTAAAATAATGCACTGAAATGTTCATGTGTTGTTGCTGCAAACTAATCTCCAAACAATAGTCTTGCGAGACTATAGAAAGAGTGTATTGTATGTTATCTAGCTAGTCCTGTGATCTCACTGGATAATATTCACATTGGAATGCTGCACACGGCTTAAAAAGAAGAACTAATATTCCCCAACAAATCGGAGTGGGTGAATAGCCAAAGGATATACTTAAAATATGCTGTTCCAAGTTGGGAAAAGCATCAAAATAAAAGTAATGTTCTACAATAACGCCACCATAAGAATAGAGGATGAAGATTTGGAAGAGGTTAAGGAATACATTTACTTAGGTCAGTTGATAAAGTTAGAGAAAGACCACTAAAGCGAAGTATTAATAAAACGACATATAACGATCGGTTGGTAAGCATTTAGTAAACATAGAGTCCTAGTGAAAGACAGCTGCTAAAAACGTAAAGTGTAAAAGGAAGGTATAATAATAGCCATGACGAGCGGATCTGAAACACGGAAACAAACAAAAAGCTCACATGAAAACAAACCCAGAACCACACAAAGAAGAATGTAGACAGCAATGTTTGGAAGAACAGGGAGATAGAAAAGGATCAATATGGATCCGAGAGTAGAACAAAGCAACAAAAACGATCATAAAGTAATCAAGCGACAAAAAATAAAGATGGGATGGACAGATAGCAAGAAGGATGGATAACATATTTGAGGCTAAGAACTCACGAGCCAGACGGCCTGGATAGTGTCTGGGCTGAACTGGGTCGTATTCACTACAACTCGGCTAGAATACTGAGGAGAGTCTTGAAGTATTGGGGGAGACAGCCGTTAAATTATGTTCCCTTCTCAAAAGGAAGAACCAATATTGCCGAACGAATCGAAGTGAGTGCATCGCCGAAGGATATACTTAAAATATGCTGAGTGTTCACTGAATGTATAATACCGGTTGTTACGTACGGATAGAAACAAACGAAGTCACTTAAACTTAGAAACATGTTTCATTTGTAATTATCTCTGGAGGACCACCTACCCTGCACCCCACCCCCAGGATCCTATGAATAGGGTACCAAAATGTTCCTCAGAATGTTCTCTTTCGTGAAATCCTAAGGAACATTTTGGTACCCTAAATGTAGAATCATGGGGGCGGGGGGTGCACGATAGACCCTGCTGGCCCCCGGCCTATTTAATCTTCATAAACTAATGCGTTGCTTTCTAAAACTAATCACTTATTCTTTGTAATGAAAGTGTTTCATTAACTTTCATGTTAGAACCATAACTATTATCTAATTTCTATTAGACGACGCATTTAATTGTCAACCATTATTAATTTTCGATTGTACTTCTTTCATCTTAATTCTAGTTGCTTTTTCTCGCAACTGCTTGGTCTACGGCCATCATTAAACTGCGTGGATCAGAGATATAGAATAAGCCTTCGGTGAGACTCGAACTTTGCCCCGGGGAAGCCTGTTTTTCAGCAACGGCTGCTCTACCATTTAAGCTAAAACAGCTTCACGGCTGGCAGACCATCAAATCTAACCTATAAACTTACTCTTTATTTTCTCCGATTTTCGGCAACATATTTGATGTTATTGTTTGTACTTACACTACTAGTATTATTAGTAGTAATAGTATATTGAATGTGTATTAGATGAAGCATTGTCAACCATTACGAATTTTTAACCTGGATATCGTTTATCTTAATTTCTGTTGCTTTTCATCGCAACCTTTCAGACCGTCATTCTACGGCCATTAGTAGACAGCGTAGTAAAAGGCATGCACTTTCGGGTCTAGCTTAGACCTTATTTTTTCGATCCGTGCTGTTAACTAATAGTGTAATGAAATACACTCTGGTTGCGTGTTCGTGTCTTCGTTTGCTAAGAAGGGGGGATTCAGAGGGGTGACGTTTTGGGGAATGCTAGTGATACGTGACCAAAAGGCCATATCATATTCCCGGGGCTAGAAAATAGGTCAAACGGCCAATGAAGTCAGAACAAAAGAAAATGCGTTCTACCAACGGTTTAAGGATGGCCGATATTTTCAAATCGGGCGGCAGTTTAGGGTTAATTAGATAGACAGTAGCAACAGGTCAACGAGCGCCTTGATTTTTGGACTGCTACAATCATCGCTAGTCCTTCAGTAAAGAAACTCGTTAGAATGTTTAACTGAAGCAGAATGCAATGCCTCAAAGTGATCCGAGAATCGAAGCTATCGACGGGAATAAAACGAACCAATATTTTCAATTGAAAATAATGAATGTTGTTGTCTTTCTCTCCCGCCACGTGGGCGAACTTTTCTCCGAATTTATTTCCCTCCACAGAATCTTCACTCGTAAATCTGCAGCGCTGGACCGGCATTATACAACAATAGCTGTAAATTGACAGTCTGAAAAGTTGCGATAAAAAGCAAGTGAAATAAAGTTTTTTAACAATACTAGAACCATAACTAATTCTTGTTGAAAATGGAATAAACAGCCGTAACATGTATATCAGAAGGCATACACCAATACATAAGGCGGAACTACGTTCATAAAAATGTTAATTTAAAATTTCAAGTTTTTTTTTAATTTGAAGGTTTTGAATTTTAATATTTTATAACGTCTAGAACACTGAAATTGAAAATATATTTTAAATATTTTTCATTTTCTTAGTTTATTGTGACGATGAAAAGAATGATTTAACTTTTTAAAGTACTCTGATATGTCAATTGGAAGCCGAGATATATTTTGCATTTTTTGGGTGTGTGCTGGCAGCCATTTGGTTTGATGCAAATGAGGTAGTTCTTCCCAACTCATGGTGGTGCCGGGTATGTTCTGCCGGACACCGGACTAATACATAGTGTCCAAAAAGGATTGTGGATACACTTTGTTAGATGATAGTAATAATGTTCATTTCCTAAACGCTAATTAAACACTTCCATAACAAAGAGAAATCCACATACAGGGTCTCCCGTAAGAATCTCCTTTCTGTACCCGTTTTTAGGGGAGTAACTTTGTATTGAAACAAAATCCTCAAACATCAATACGACGTCCCTCGGTCGAGTCAACACAACGTTACTCCCCTTACAACGGGTACAGAAAGGACATACTTACGGGATACCGTGTATATATAATGTGTATCCATATCATCATCAGCCGTTATAAGTCCACTGCTGGACAAAGGCATTTCCCATGTCCTTCCATGACGACCTAGATTGTGCTTACCTCCGCTACCTCTTATTGGCAAACTTTCCTATCTCGTCCCTCCATCTTGTGTCTGGTCATTTTCTTACTGCGTTTACTGTCCCATGGGCACCAATCACTAGTCTTTTCCCCCATGTATTGTCATCTCTTCTTGCTAGGTGACCAGCCCATCACCATTTTTGCTGCTTTATTATTTGTATAAGATCTTTCACTCTAGTCCTCCCTCTGATCCATGTTGATCTTTTTCTATCTCTTAGAGTTATATCTATATTATATCTATATTATATATTGCTCTTTCTAAATTGATTTTCAGCTCGTTTTGTTAATTTCCATGTTTCTCATCCGTATGTCATGGCTGGTATTATGCAACTGTTCTATACTTTACGCTTCAGGCACATTGGCAAGGTGCTCTTCAGAATGTCTTTATTCATACAAAATGCTTTCCAACCTATCGTTATGCGTCGTTTTATTTCGCATGTCATGACCTTTTTCTAGCTGTATTACCTGTCCTAGGTAGATGTATTCATCAACCTCTTCTAGAGCTTCTCCTATCTTCATGGCCTTTTTCGGGACTTTATCATTGAACAATACTTTTGTCTTTTTCTGTTCATCTTTAAACCTACTGTTTTGCTTTCCCTATTTAGATCAGTTAACTTGTTTTGTAATTCTTCGGATGCTTCCGCCGTCATGGAAATGTCATCGGCGAATCTTAAGTGGCTTAAGTATTCTCTTTGTGTGTAACTCGTTGATGTCATGGCGCTAAATATTGCTAATCAATTAATATGATACGAATCGTTGCCTGGCAACAACATTTCAAGTATGCCATCAACAATTGTTCCTGCCACCAGGACAGGGATAATTTGAAATCTACACATTTTCAATTGGACAACGGGAGAATTTGCACATTTTTAATCACATAAAATAAGAAAAATAACTACATATGCATCTCACTGTCCAGGTCACAAAAACAAGGTTTGAAGGGAACAATAGCCATTTTCTATACTTTTCACACATAAGCAATCAGAAAATAACACTCATTACCCAAGAACAAAAATTGCATTGTATATCCACAGGACACAAATAACACCCCAAAGAGTGCAGTTTTATTTACCTAGCTTCATATTTCAAATATACATTTCTTTTGTTTCTGGGTGTTAAGTGTTATTTTCTGATTGATTATGTCTAAAAAGTATAGAAAATGTAAATTATTCCCTTCAAACTTTGTTTTTGCAACCAGGACAGGGATAATTTGAAATCTATTTGTTTCCAATTGGACAACTGACAAATTTGCACATTTTTAATCACATAAAGTAAGAACAACAATTACATATTAATCTCACTGTCCCGGTCAGGGAACACTAGCCATTTTCTATACTTTTTAAACATAAGCAATTAGAAAATAACACTCACTACCCAGGGACAAAAATCACGTTGCACGATGTTATTACTCCACTACAAATAAATCTTCTGTACATTGAACCAACATTAGATAAACACACTTTCTGCGACTGCAATTATTGCCTTTGCGGCAATTTCTATCTAGTCCACTTTTGCTAAAGATTCTGCTTTTGCTATATAAGATTTGGTAACCAAAATGATATAGGCGTTGCTACATTACATAGCAAATTCCTGTAGTCATGGATGCAAATTTGATTATTGTCCAAAGCATCTTTTTTAAAAACAATCATCCCATATCAATTTAAATACATCTTCACGCAACACTTCTCCCAGCACGACACCGGAAAATGAACTCTTTTCTCTCGAATTACTATACACCAACGACATTCTTCTGACCACAGTCAAAATCAAAATGCACGTCTTGAAATTGCTCCAGAAGTGTCCACCGTAAATCGCAGACACAACCAATATCTCCAACGTGAACTCAAAATATCACTGTTAGCTGCGTCAACGCAGCTAATCAACTGAATCGCCGCACCAACCGGTGTTCACCCTTTTATCCCCAGAAATCAGACACGTAATCAGATAAAAGGGGCGATCACGCCGATAACACGTCTTTTTCTCCACGGGTACACATGTACAAGTAACACTACACAGTATGTATGCTGCCACGCGTTGCCGTTTCTGTCATTGGGTAAGTAAGCCATCACTACATATCCTTTAGTGAAAGCATCTGTTGCTTGCCGGTATGATCTGCGGATCGGGCAGAACAATAGACGAAATAGTGTTTGCATTACGAAATATGAAACTCAGTAAAGCCCCAGGCGAGGATGGCATAACGACAGACCTTCTAGAAGGTGCAGGAGAGATCTTGTACAAAGGACTAGAACAGCTATTCACACAATGCATAAGAGAGAGAGAGAGAAAAGCTCATAAAAACTTTTGTCTAGGAATCGTAATCCTACTCCACAAGAAAGGAGATAAGCACGACCTTGGTAACTACCGCCCTATTACATTATTACCTAACATATATAAACTATTCACAAAATTACTCACAGATTAATAGGCACTCTAGATGAAAATCAACCACGTGGGCAGGCAGGCTTCAGAAACGACTACTCAACAATAAATCAGCTATATGCAATAAATCAACTAATCGAAACGTCCTTAGAATACAGGAAAGTAAGGAGCGGCCGTAAATGTGAATAAAGAAACGAGGTCCGTGCGGGGATCTAACCGGCGTCCACACCGGCGCCGAGCAAATATAGGTTCTCAACTAATA
>VCCN01003539.1:1368194-1385085 GCA_006491835.1 Architeuthis dux | reverse complement strand
GACAAAAAGTAAATGAATAATGCCTAGCTGAACCAGAGAAAAAGCTGATGGAATCTGTCGCAATAATTACGTACGATAAAAATGTCTGATGTAATCTAACTTTTGGGAAGTACTGTATATTTATAATGTATTTGGCAAAGTTATCTACCCGTGAAATATTTACGTCTAATGAATTTAGAGTTTTATTAAAAAGTAACTGGATTCGTTCAAGTGTAACAGTTCTAAATGGTGGGCAGGATGTATCTTTATCAGCAAAATTGTTGTAATTGTTACGGAAAGAGAAACAGAAGAAAAGAAATCACTGTGCAAGTTGATTCATTATTACTAGCTGAAACCGGTTTTCAGCTATTAAAAGTGTATAGCAAGATGTCCGTAATCGTTGAGACAATTAACTGAAAAATAAATGAATAAATCCCCCCCTCTCTCTCACTCTCTCTCCCTCTCTCTCCCCTCCGCTTACGAGTAGTTCACGCCTCTCTGTCGCTCTCTCTATCTCTCTTTATCTCTCTCTCTCTTTTCCACCACATTATTAAACAACCAAAACTTTCACACAAGCAGCCGACACAAAAAGCTAACTTTCTTTTCTGCCTCTTATCAAACAGGTTTTTCATTTCTGATTTACCTTTCCACACGCCCCTCTCATTAAAGGAATAAAAATGAAATTCCCTTTTCTATCTTTCTTTCCTTCCGCCTTTTTTTTTTACTTTCTCCCCCCACCCCGCGTTCTTCTTTTTCTCCCACTTTCTTTCACTCTTTCTTTCTTCTTTTATTTCTTCCGTTTCATAGAACCAGACAGTAACGTCTCTGTGACGTTTTTAATTACCATGACAACGGAATCTCTTTTTATCTGCACCATTTTCTTCCTTTCTCCCCTCTCTTTCACTCCCTTCCCTTTCTTTTTTTTACCATGACGATGGCTCATTCCATTATTAATTCAACGGGGTGTAGAGGCAGTCACCGACGGAGCTCTTACAGTGTTGCCAATTTAGCGCGTTTCGCGCTAGATTCAGCGCGTTTCTTGTTTTGGCCGTGCAAAAGGCGCTAAATTAGCCTAAAACATTTTGGCGGCTTTTGGCCATTTTTAGCGTCTTTTTGGCGGCTTATGGCCATTTTGGGCTATTTTAAAACATTTAGCGCTCTTTAGCGTTTTTTGGCAGTCAAACAGCGCGAAAATATTTGTTGAGTTGGCAACACTGAGCTCTTATGCTATTTATTTAGACGAGATAGTAGATTTTCGTTCCATTCAATTCAATAAGTCAGCATTTGTTTTATTGCAAATAGGTTTTCTTCTTTTCTTTGTTCCAACGAATCAAATAACAGTGTCTGTTTGTTGTCTTGATTTGTGAGAGAAAATGTTTAATCAATGCCAGACCGAAATGAAGCGAAAAGTGAGTTACATCATTTCTTTTTTTATTTCTATTCATCTTTTAACTGCCCATTTCTCCGTTTAATGTTCGTCTCGGTTCTTTTTATTAGAAACCGCCAAAACTGTCACCAAAACTGTCAACATAGTTTTCAGGTTGGTCTGGATGGCTGGCTGGCTCGCTGGCTGGCTATGTATGCATTACGCGTACAATAGAAACCAACGTAGTTTGGCAGCATGCCGTGTTGGGGGTGATCAATTAAAATAATAGGAAAAAGGTGTGATCAATGAATAAGTTACTTCTCTCGCCTTTTGTTGGGCAGTGATCACTAAAAAAGGATCAATTTAGCAAAAGCTTACATTGCAAATTGACCCCCACCCCCAACTAAAAACCTATTAGAGAGGGGGTAAAAAAAACAAAAAAACGTTTTTTCGTAGAGTAAATGTTTAAATTTTCATCCCGCTAGCTCCATTGGTGTGGATAGATGCATAGGACAGTTGTTGCACAACGGTGGTTAGTATTGCGCAACTTGCAAGACATAGTGTTAGTAGATGCAGGAAGAAACTGCACAGGACAGCGTGTAATCGAAGGATGAAAGAAGACGTCTCTCGTTGGTAATATAGTGTATGTTTATTTTCGTACACGGTCATGTGAAAACACTAGCAGTTTTCAAAACATACAGCCTGTTTACATTTCTTCCACCGAGGGAGGATTGTATACATTACAATACATGACAAAGTTGAATACGGAGAGAGAGAAAGAGAGAGACTAACAAACTTAGACGAGTGTTTGTCATGGGTAATTAACCTGACTGACAATGAAAAATGAATCCTATTTTAAGTCAGTGTGATTCTTGCTCTTCCCATGGCTCCTCGCATGTTGTAGCTATATCTACAATCAAATCTTTTAATTCGTAGCAAGCCTCTTCAAAACCAGCTGCTCCTAATTAAATGACATTCTTATCGCATCCATTTTCGTTCTTATCTATCAATCGTTGCCCCGGGTAATTTTATAAAATTTCTTTCTGCACAAGGCCGACACCAACGCCTTGAGGCTACTTGACCTATGACCCAAAATGTGTTTTTTCACGTGGCATGGAGTAACTTCCTAACATTCTGATCCGACCATCACGGACGCCAATCGTCGAAATCGCAGTATGGGGTAATTCTATAAAATTCTCAGCCGACCATCACTGACGCCAACGACGACCTTTGACACGAGAAAGTCTCGGAGAAAAAATTTTTTTTTCAGGCTGTGAGAATAATGGTGCTCTTACTTAATTACCACTTTCGTTAATTGCGGGCTTTAATTAAAACTAATTAACAGGTCGCATATAACGTCACACAACCAGACCAGCTTAAAAACCGAAGAAACATATGTTGACAGTTTTGGTGACAGTTGACGTTTTCTAACTATATAAACAATTCCCTTGGTTACTTTGTCAAAAGGGATGGAAGTATATAGCCGTGAAATCAGTGTTTATTTCAATCTTATCCTGACCTCGGCTTCTGTCCTCAGTGTCACTTTAGTAAATCCAACACACTAATAAAGTGGGCCATTGATTTAAAAAGCCTGGGATAATTTACTCAGCCAATCAGAACGCAGGAGGTGTGACAGTCCGGACGTTTTAAGGCACGGGGAATGGGATCGACTGAGACTGAGTTTGTGCACTAATGCCCTTGGGAAAGGCATGGATCCACCCCTCCCTGTGAATACGGCATGGGCCAGCGTGGCAGGGTAGGATTCCCATCACCCCACCCCATGTCTCTTTACTTGGAGAAGGGAGACCTATGTTTAACACTCCGTGAATTATGGTGGATCTAAAGTAGAGTGGAAGAGGGCGGACGGGCGGAAGTGCGACCGCCGTCGTTCACCTTCCCACGGGTATAAGTGGATAAGAGAAACGCCCCCGGTGTTCCACGTGCATTAAATCACGTTATTTACTGAACTTAGTAAATAATTTTCCACCCCCTTCGTGGCCGAAGTAGTTGCGTATTTTCCCACCGGTGCCGAAGATCGGTACTCAAGCCCAGGTAAACGATATGAACCGAGACAAGCAGGCCCTCCCCACTTGGAAGATTGGCGCTACACAGTGGTGTTTCCCTAGATTTAAATTTACGCCGTACAACACTTAACCGATTGGAGATGGGCTGGTCACCTAGCAAGAAGAGATGGGGAAAAGTCTAACCGATTGGTGCCCATGGGACAGTAAACGCAGTAGGAAAAAACCAGGCACAAGATGGAGGGATGAAATAGAAAGGTTTGCCGGTAAGACGTGGTAGAGGTTAGCGCAATCTTTCCATAGAGGCTTCATATTATAGGCGCTACGTCGTGGGGTAATATTTAGCAATCTAATTTAGCAGATCATTACTACTGAGTAGTGATTTCGATCCTCACTTGGTGTCCCATACTTAGAGTAAACAATTATTAGCTTATTAATGGTAGAGGTAATTTGACAATGTGGAAATGAATGATTGAGAAAAGCCGTGTTACGTCTCAAATATATTAATTAAGATAAGACTTGATGCATTTCGCCGAGTTTCATTCGGCGTCTTCAGAAGCTCTCGTAACACACTTTTCTCAATCTTTCATTTCCACATTGTCAAATTACCTCTACCATTCTGTCGGATTACCTTAAATCCACATAACAAACAAGCTTTATATTATAGATATTTATTTAGCTGACACTTCACCATAAGGCAATGGTTAACGAGCTGGGTAGTGCGCCCAAACCTCACTGGGTGTTGTATACTCGGGCATTGTGCCAATACAAAGTTAAACTTCGTGTGGCACAAGGTTAAAAATGGAAGCACGAAGATTGTGTTGTTGCAATCTTCCAAGTGGTACAGGCAGGACTGCTTTGAAACTCAGGCTTTCGAAATTGTTGTCGGTGATATTACAGGTTGTACCCATCTAATCCGACACTCTGTCAACTCCCATGGTCCGGCACGTTTTTAAATCTGCTTCCATTAGTTTGTGGATCGGCCACTAGAGTTCTGCGATTTCAAATCGCGGTTTGAATCGTAATTTAGAGTTTAAAAAAACAATACAAATCATCGACTTCGACGATTAAAATTGAAGTTTTCTATAAAAATCAAATATTATGAAGCCATTTTATAATTAATACATTAATAAAAACGTTTGGGGTGATCAATTAAAAAAAGAGGTGATCACTGAATAAGTTACTTCTCTCGCTTTTTGTTGGATCACTAAAAAGTCCGAATTTAAAAAAAAAACAAAAAAAAACAAGCGTGAACGCCGGGTTCAAATTGGGGACTGATTTACCATAACATTACATTGTAAATTGAACCCGACACTAAAGACCTATATTTCTTTTGGTGGGGAGGATTTTTAAAAAACAAAAAAAACGTTTTTTCTCGACATAATAAGGAGTAATTGCTAACATCTTCAGCCCTCTAGCTCCATTGGTGTGGTCTGTACGCGTGATACATACATCAGCAAGTCAGGCGGACCGACTTGAAAACTGAAGAAACCTATGTTGACAGTTTGACGGTTTCTAATATCTCAAAGTGTAAACTGCAAAACCTTTAAACCGAATCGAAGTATGCTACCACCGAGTGTTTTGGTGACACAGTCCTGATTTTATTTCTTATGTTCAGGGTCGGGCATATGTTTACATAGGGGTTTTCCCTTAGGGGTAAATTTCTGTTTTCCAGCATTTTTATGTTGTCCGGGAATGGCCAGGTCCCAAGATTGCTGGATTAAAAAGGAACAATACAACCAGTAACGATACTAGGGCATTTGCGTCCTGGTCAAATGCGTCCTGGTCATTGGCGTCCCTTGACATGTGTGCCCCAATCCGTTTTTTAATTAATACAAATCTTTTTGATAAGTATATCTATTATCAAAATATACATATATTGGGGCACAAATGTTCGGAACGCAAAAAGACCAGACGCCAATGTCATTAAAGAGAAACAATACAACCAGTAACGATACTAGGGAATTTGCGTCCTAGTCAAATGCATCTTGGTCATTGGCGTCTTGGTCATTGGCGTCCCTTGAGATTTGTGCCCCAAGATATTTATATTTCATATTTGATATAGTTTGTTATTTTATATCTTTGTGTTCTGAATATGTCTATACCAATATATGTATATTTCATATTAGATATCATTTTACATATTAGAAACCGTCAACCAAAACTGTCACTAACACCGTCAACATAGGGTTCTTCTTCTGGCTGGCTATGTATGTATCACGCGTACAAGCCGCACAAATGGAGCTAGAGGGATGAACATTTAAACATTTACTCCTTATTATGCCTAGAAATAAAATTTAAAAAAAAAATACCCCCGAAATAGGTTTTTATTGGGGAGTTAAATTTACAATGTAAGTGTATGCTAAATTGGTCCCTTAGTTTGTATCCGGCAGAGTTCAAGCTTGTTTGTTTTTTAAATTCAGACTTTTTTAGTCACACCCCACCCCCCAAAGGCGAGGGAAGTAATTTATTCATTGATCACCCCTTTTCCTAATTCTTTAATTGATCACCCCCAATACGGCATGCTGCTAAAAGACATTGGTCACATGATGGTTTCTATTGAGTGTTGATGTAATTTATTTCCTCAAAAAGATTTCTATTGATTAAAAAGCACACGCAAACACAAATAACCGTATTATCTATAGTTTTGAGAAGGGTCATTCACATTCAAATCTCTTTCTTGTTGTTTGTGTTGTTAACACGATGTTTCGGCTAATCCATTCTTCGGCCTTCTTAAGTTGTACTAATGTAATGTGATGGTGTTAAACAGAATTTCTTTCTCTCCAAAGGTAGCAACGCTTAAAACGTAGGATTCGGGTGTTTTCTGTTCCTTTTGTTGTTAGGCCAGGATTCTCATACCTTGTCCCTGTTGTGTAGCGGAAGCCGCATCGGGTTGAACTCCGCACTTGCCTGACTAATGCATTCAGTCAACATGTTGATGTGGAAGTCCGAATTATTGACAGGGAACGCTGTTGGAAACAGAAAAATCAATGAGGCAGCACATGTTGATTGAATATATGTCAGACAAGTGCGACGTTCAACCCGACGTGGCTTCCGCTAATCAACAGAGACAAGGTATGGAAATCCAGGCCTGACAAGGTAAGGAAAGAAAAACACCCGAATCCTACGGTATAAGAGTTGCTTACATTGTAGAAAAACTTCTGTTTACCACAATCACATTAGTACACCTGGAGAAGGCCGAAAAATGGATCGGCCCAAACGTCATGCTAACAACACAAACAAGAAGGAGTTCAATCGTCCGAAAAACTATTTGAACAAATAACCATATTCAGTAAATTCCGGTCGTCTTCAATCATTAATTGCACGTTACACGTTCCTAAGGGCAAATTAAGGTTCTTACGAAGGGTTACCCACAAGTAACATGCATACTTTTTAAGTTTTGATTTATAAATTAAATGCAAAATGCATTCTACAATCCATTTTTCAATTAAAAAAAATCTTTTTGATAAAAGAAAGTATATCTAATATCAAAATATAAATATATTGGGACACAAACGTCCGGGACGCAAAACGACCAGACGCCAATGTCATGGGACGCCAATGACCGGGACACAGATATCAAGTACGCAATTGTCACGTCGCCAGCACTAACATAGTGTTAACATTTCTTTATCTGTAGTCATACACGTTGTTATCTAATCACAATTCGTAACATCGTTTTAATTGCTGTACTTGAGGTCATCGTAGGAGTTGTAGAGTTGATAATGCTCTCGTCAGATATGACGTCATTGTCGGTCTCTCAGTCAGATTTACAAATGTGGCCTTTGTTCAGCCATTACACTGTGCAACGTTTTAAATTATGTCTATTGATTATGTCTAAAAGAATTATTATTCTCTTCAAACTTTGTTTTTGGAACCAGGACATTGATGATTTGAAATCTACTTGTTTCACTATTATTAATTTTGCCTAGTTTTTAACTTCATCTTAATTTTTAGTTGCTTTTTATCACAATTTTGACACGGGCCGTAATCCTACGGCAACGAGTAAACAGCGTTATCGGAAATAAAGAGTAAGCCCACGGTGAGAATCAAACTCACACCCTGTAGCCAGAGGGAATCCAGTATACGCCTGGATACCATTAAACATTCGCCCATGTTCTATTTATCTCAATTGGACAACGGGCAAATTCGCACATTGTTAAGAAAGAAAAACAATTACATATGGATATCACTATCCTGGCCACAAAAGCAAAGTTTGAATGGACTAGTAGCCATTTTCTATACTTTTCACACATAAGCAATCAGAAAATAACACTCACTACCCAGGAACAGAAATTGCATTTTATATCCACAGGACACACATAACACCTCAAAGAGTGCAGTTTTATTTACCTAGCTTCATATTCCAAATATACATTTTTTTTTGTTCCTGGGTAATGAGTAAAAATCTAATATCAAAATATAAATATATTGTACACAAATGTCCGGGACGCAAAAAGACCAGACATTAATGTCATGGGATGCCAATGACCGGGACATAGTTATCAAGGACGCAATTGTCACGTCAGCACCATTAACATAGTGTTAACATTTCTTTATCAGTAGTTATAAACGTTGTTATCTAATCACAATTCGTAATGTTGTTTTAATTGCTGTACTTGAGGTCGTCGTAAAACCTCTTTTTTGTTCCTTGGCAACACGTTTTATTTTTTTATTGATTATCTAAAAAGTATAGAAGATGTCAACTATTCCCTTCAAACTTTGTTTTTACAACCAGGACGGTCATGATTTGAAATTGGACAACGTCAGATTTGCACATTTGTTTAATCATATAAAGTAAGAAAAACTACTACATATGAATATCACTGTCCTGGTCGCCAAAGCAAAGTCTGAAAGGAATGATAACGATTTTCTATATTTTTGTTTAAAAGATAAGCAATCAGAAAAATAACACTCACTACCCAGGAACAAAACGCATGTTCCACGGTGTTATCTGTAAAATACTGGGAGAATACTATTGCTTAGGGGTGACAGAAGACACGTGCTAGGTGACCAGGTAGGTTCGATCACAATATCTTTTGCTTGATGCTCAGTGGCGTAGCTAGAGATATGGGGGGGAGGCCTTGGCTCCTTGAGGGGGCCCCCCTACAGCATTTAGTGAGATTTGATGAAAAGGGAAAATGTGTAATAAATAGACATGCACTAACACTTAATTGGTGAAAAACAACCCCAAAGGCTGAATTATTATTTATGCAATTCATGTCATGTACAAATATATCCTTGTCATTGTAGTATGTCAGTAGAAATGCTGTAGGTGAAATACTATTTATAAAGCATTTAGGGGTCAAAAGAAGCGTTTTAAAAAGCCCCCTAGCAACACCTGTATTGTTTCTCTTTTAATCTTTGTCTTTTTGGGAAGTTTTTGTATGATTCCTCAATTGTTGTTCATTTGTCTCTTGTTTTGCAGTTTCTGGTTTGTTCTATTCCATCATGTGTATTCTGGTAGACCTTTTATGGGCCAATCTACAGCGTGCCTTTTCCTTCTGTTCCCTTTACATATAGCCTGTCATCATTAACTCTGGAGTTCAGGATGTAGACCAGTGTTTCCTCATCTGTTTTGCTCCATTCCCCCCGCCCCCACCTTATCGTGCGTCAAAAGGAAACACATCAAGTACTCCTCTGACTACTGACGAATTCCTCTTTTGTTAACATTTCACAACTTAAGTAGATGCATATCTTTAAATGACAATACTGATATATCAATTTTAGGTCACTTACTAAAATTGTTGTACTTTTTTATTGTGTACAATTTACTAACAACAACTCAATTAACTCATCGCTTTTATACCTCACACAGTTAATGAGTTAAGCATTAGTTACTGTGGGATAATTGCATAATACCAGCCATGACTTACGGATGCGAAACATGGAAATTGACAAAACGAGCTGAAAACCAACTTAGAATCGCACAGAGAGCCATGGAAAGCGCAATGGTAGGGATAACTCTAAGAGATAGAAAAAGATCAACATGGACCAGACGGAGGACTAGAGTGAAGGATATTATACAAATAATTAAGCAGCAAAAATGGAGATGGGCTGGTCACCTAGCAAGAAGAGATGACAATAGATGGGGGGGGGAGACTAACCGATTGGTGTCCATGGGACAGTAAACGAAGTAGGAAAAGACCAGACACAAGATGGAGGGACGAGATAGGAAGGTTGGCAGAGGTTAGAACAAGATAGGTCGTCATGGAAGGAGATGGAAAAGGCCTTTGTCCAGCAGTGAGATTTAATCAGTAAAGCCTTAACACGACTCAGTTTTGAGCCACGGAACACTTGTCGTTCTTCACACCCAAAGCCCAAATCCCCCCCCGCCCCCCATATATTGCGCTCCACGTTCAGAATGACCGATGTATACTCGATTTTAGCATTAGTAGTGATGTTGGTGTTTAGACCAGACATTAATAATGATCTTTCTTACTATTTAAGGACTAGCTATGTAAGTAATATGTATGTAGGTGAGGATCTACTAAACAAATGTATCAAAATGTCCATTGTTTCTATCATTACATAGACTAGGTCAGTCTGGAAAGTAGCCAGTCATTTAATATTAACGAAATAATAGCCTACCTAGGGCAATGGTGCCTTAGTCCCCTTCAACGTACTCCCCTTTGGACCTCACACACTTACACCAGCGTCCCTTCCACTTTTAAAAACCGATTGCAAAGTCCTCTTTCGGGATCGCCATCATCAGCCTAGCCGCGTCCTCCTTAATATTGGTCCACGGTCTGAAATCCCTTTGGAAAAGTCAGAAGTCTCAGGGAACCAGATCTGGACCGTAGTGGGGTGAAAGACCTTAATTATGCGATGTTTTGTCAAAAGAAAAAGCTGCACACTACGTGAAGAATGGACAGGATCGATCATTGTGAATGCGACCGTCACACAGTACACACGCTCACCCAATGGCGTCCCGCTGGCGACTGAGTAACCCGATCGGAGAGTGTGTGCTCATGCATACACAGTGATGTTTTCTCTGATTGGTTGCAAAGTTACATCAAGGCCGCACAATTGGTTCAAGAGATATTCGAAATAGCTGCATCCTTTCCGTACAAACCTCGTATTATAACACCGCAAATTCTGACGGGAGGCGAAAAAATAAAACAATGAATTACCTCTGCCAACGAAGCTGGGGGGGTGTATATGTATTCTCCCGTGCCTGTCCGTTCGTTTGTTTAAACGATATCTCCAAAAGTTCCCAATGAATTACAATAAAGTTGTGTGGCATGTTGGACAATGGGCTACGGAAGAAGTGTTTACATTTTGGGGTGGATCCATGCGCAGTTACCTCCCAAGCATCGTTGCTATATGTCCGCAGAACACAATATCTCCAAACGTTCCAAAAAGAATTCCAATTGAATTTTGTCGACGGATAGACCATGGTCTAAGGAAGAACTGATTTAATTGGGGGGGGGGGGGTCCATGATTTGTTTTACAGTTACCTCTCCTGCATCCTAACTTGTTTCTGAACTGACATTTAGTTTTTAGTGACAATGCAGTTAGAAGAGCAATATAATAATGTATTTGATATTTTATAAGTACAATGCAATTGTACAATTATTAAAATACAGATGTCATTCTTTTTTGACAGCATGGGTAAAGTCGTCATATGACCACAGAATCATTCTTAGACAATTTTGTGTTATGAGATTGAAGCGTCCAGTGTGCCGAGCCTGTATGTGTTTATGTGGCAGTAATAGATGTTTATAACATTTAATTATTTCCTTTTCAGGTGAGGTTTTGCCTTTTGACAAGTCTGATGAGGAGCTTTACTGACTGGTCCGGAAATTAGGGAGTTGAGAAGAAAGAAAGAAATGCTGAAAGTGAATCTGCTAACAACTTATTGACATATCTAAGCAGCATGTCGTGTCTTATCGTTCAGGAATAGAGCAGAGTCTAGAGGAGGAGGAGGAGGGAGGGAAGAAGAAAAAGAAGAAGTTGTTGTTGAAGAAGAGAAAGGGAAGAAAAAAGATAGAAAAGACAAAAGAAAGGAAAGAAAAAGGATAAAAAGAAGGAAAAAGAAAAAGGAGGAAAAGGAAAAAAAGAAAGGAAAGAAAAGAGAAAAAAAGAGACTGAAAATCAAAAAACAGAAAAAAGTGAAAGAGAAAAAAGATTAAGAGATAAAAAAAGAGGAGAGAAACTGATAAAAAGGAAAGAGAAAGAGAAAAGAAAGAAAAGAAAGAAAAGAAAGAGAAACATTTTAAAAAAGCAAAAGAGAAAAAAAAGAAAGGAATAGATAAGAATAATAAAAAGATATCTCTCAATAATCGGATTATTTCTGGATCCACCCCAATTTGTGGTTCATGGTCTAATTTTCCACGAAATGTTATCGAGAACTTCTTGAGATATCCTGTTGTCAGACAGACAGACACGAGTGTGAATATATATATATAAATGGAAAAAAGATAGAAAGAAAAAAAAGAAAGAAAGAAACGAAAAGAAAAGAAACAAGAAGAAATGGTTAAAAAACAAAGGAAGACAGAAAAAAAAGTAAGATTTTGAATGAAGAAAATATTTTTTTAAAAACGTAAACTTGATAACTTGTGGATTCAGAAAGAAAAAAGAATTGAAAGAGAAGGAAGGACAATTTAGAAAATAAAACGTATTAAAGAAAGAAAGAGAAGGGAAAGAAAAAAAGAAAGAAAAAACAACGGGATGGAAAAGGTAAAGAAAATCGTGGCATGAACAATAAAGAAGAGAATGAAAAACTATGAAGAAATAAATAAATATTTAGAAAGTTTTTTTAAAAAGATATGTTTAAAAAGTGAAAGAAAAGAGAAGGAGAAAGTCAAATGAAAATAAACCGCGTTGAATGAAAATATCTGACATAAAAATGAAAGAAAAGAAAGAATGAACATAAACAAATAAATAACTAGAAAAATACGAAAAACATTTAAAGATTTTACGAATGAAAAGTCATCATCCCTCCTCCCTTACAATCCTCTTATTAAAATACCTAACTTTTATTTTCTCTCATCTACTATCCTAACCTCTTATTAAACTACCTAACCTTCTGTTCTCTCCTCTCCCTATTATCAAACTACCTAACGTTCTTTTCTCCCCTCTTCCTTCCTACTCTCTTATTGAACTACCTAACTAACTTTCCTCCACCTTCCTGCCGTGTCTGTCACACTTATGGTATCAGTAGAACGCATCAGCCGAGCCAGTTGTTACCACATGAAAACCATCAGCGAAGCGACGGATCTTTGATCAGTAAAAAGAAAACAAATACATATATTTAAAACAAAAGACAAGAAACAGAGAAGGCGAATGTTAGACCAGGGCTTTTCAAACTTTCTTCACGTGTGACCCCTTTTGATGAGACGACCCTCACTCATTGTTATAAAAGCAATAGGTACTACGACTCTATATTAGCCTTTAGACGTAATCTAAAAGTAACTAAACATAGAAACAAGTAAAGACCAAAATCCGTGAAAAATTCATTGTATTTACAATCTATAAGTTTTACGATTATGGAGAAAAAAATATACCGTTTAAAAATAAATGAAGCGTGAATAAAAAATCTTTTTTTAAAAATAGGGAATAGCATTCGGCCATTTTTACAATAAACATTAGACGGTATACATTTTTTAAAAGAGATTTTAAAAAGCACTAGTTACATTGTTACATAACAATAATGTAATTTAAATTGGGTGGTATTCTGTGGATAGTGGTCTCAGAAGGGTTGCTGGTCGGTCAAATAAACGTTGTGTGTTACATAACGGGGATATGAACCCTTCGTTTGCTTTCGGCGCTGGTTGTGTGTTGAACTGGTGTGTAACTTGACAAACATGTTTGTCGTTACGGTGTGTAACTGAATTGTGTATCTGCTCTGCTGGATTTTGTTGATGCTGCAAGGAAATTGGTGATCAAACGACTTTTTCACTCACAAATGAAAACTCGGAGTTCTAAATTATACATTACGTATGTTTATTCGATTGGCTTACAATAGTGTTGGCTGGGTTAATTGTTCTTTTCAAGGCTTGTCAAAAAGATCATAACATGTGTTACTATGCATAACTGATTACATCCTTAAAGGCTAGACAGCACTGTTTACTACAGACGTCAATCAAACTCTTAGATGGGTTAACTACTGCTCACTACTACTGTTCTTAAGAACGTTCCCAATTGAGGGAGTCGCGGCTCACATTCGAGATGCGGCGGACAGCATTTCAAGTGTGTCCTGTCCCCTCCCGCACCTTGGGGCGGGTTAGTGGGAGAATGGAGTCGTACCGACATCTACCTATAAAAGGCCCGGCCGAAAACTGCCCCTCGAGTTCATTTGTCTCTTATATTTATACCTGAAAGTATTTATCTAACACGTATATTTTTCAATCACAAACGCATGACATCATTCGTATTATGTGGAAACATGTTACGTGGCTAATATCATTGTTTACCACTTGTAAATTCATATTTAACTAGTTAATATTTAATATCCATTATTTTGAAATTCCAAATGTTGGCCTATCAATCATACAGCGATGGCGCGGTAAAGCCGAAGTTTTATTTCTACGCACTTAAATAACATTTTCTTCACCCGAGACAATTTTATCTATTTATTGGTCTATCTATCTATCTATCTATCTATCTATCTATCTATCTATCTATTCTTCCACCTTAAGGGGTACTATGGTACAACGTAATTATTCTTTAAAGATATATTTTCAAATATTTACACGACCCCTCCCAGGAGTCCTTACCCCCACTTTGAGTAACCCAGTGTTAAACAGAGAAAAAAGTTGGATGAAAAGAGAAGAGCCGATATAAAAGAATTTGAAAGAAGATGAAATTGAAAAAGAGAACGAATGAAATCTAAAGAAAGAACATCAAGAAGAAAGACGGTATGAGATAAGAGAGAGGGTGGAGAGAGAAGATGGTACACAGCAATTAAGGCGTAAACCTAGCTTCCCACCGGCATAGAGAGACGTGAGTCCAAGTCACACCGTTCCGCATTGTTTACTTACAAGAAGGGCGACGGCTTGGGTAAAGTTGCGATTTTAAAAAGCAACTGAAAAATTAAGAGAATTAAATGAAAGAAAATAGTACTATTATAGAAATATAATTAAAAAAATAATTATATTAATGATTTACAATGATTTATCTGATAAAAATAAATAATTAAAACAAATTGATAAACTTGGAAGGTTGGAGGTAAAAACGCGTCTTGATTGAATAACCTTTCAGTTGAAAGTTATTTGATTTAAAGTTGTACTTTTAAAACCCCGTGGACTTTTACACAACAAAAGAAGAAGAAGAAGAAGAAGAAAAAAGGAGTATTGTAATAAAAAAATAAATTCTATTACGCCATGCACCCACTTATTTGAGCACCCCCTTCACTCTCGACCCCCTCATCCCCCGCCGCCCACACATTACGACAACAAATACAACCACTACTGCTATTACAACAATTGCTTACAGCTACCCGCCGATGAATTACGACATGGGCTCTCGAGGACGAAAAAACTAAACCACGTGGGTTTTTTTTTAATTTTAAGAATCAGGAGAAAATCGGATTTTACAAGGATGACTTTGGTATCAACAAATACCACCGGTGCCATCAACAGGTAATGACTTTTCATTTTCAAACTTTGTTTTACTTTTAGAGCCACTTTACCTACCGATCTATGTTATTATTGTATTTATCTCGTACTACGTAGGAGGAGACTACATTCGACACCGCCTAAATGACGCGAAAACTAACACATAAAAAATATCCACCCGGATTAGATCTATCTTCTTAAGTTACCAACTTTTTTTTTTAATAATAAATATTAATAAATAAAATTGACCTGCTTTTTCTTCTTTTTTTTTTTTACTTCCGTCTAAAACAGACAGACAGCGACCTTTTCGTATTTATGAGTTTTTAACGAAATAGGAGACTTGACTATTTAGGTTTGTGCATAAATGCGTGTCACGTGTATTCAGCTATGGGCATTGTTTATGTGTCACCGGAAAGAAAAACGTCGGTAATTGTTTGGTTTAGGTTCGCAAAAAAAGGGGAGGTAACTAGTATAGACGCTGTAGTGTACATGATAAATTACGCAGACAATTTGGAACAAATAGGAAACTGTTTAGTCCGGGGGGCAGCGGGGCCTACCCTCCACCCGTCCAGGACCCTATAAGTAGGATACCAAAATGTTCCTTAGGATGTCCTCTATCAGAAGAAAGATGCTCACAAGAAAACAGTTGGGAAGAACTATCTCATTTGCATGAAACAAAATGGTTGCCAGCACACACCAAAAACATCCAGAATTTCATATCTCGTCTCCCAGTTGACATATCTGAGTACTTTAAAGGCTACACTATGGTTTTCAGACATGAGGAATTCAAAAATATACTTTATTTTACCATAAAAATAATTAATTCATAGGTATTCCAGGATTTTACAAGGACATTTCAAGTATACTTTATAGATCAAAGTCTATGGATTGTTGATTTAATTCATGATGGAGATATATCTCCAAATAGATACTTTATGAAAGTGGACATCCTAACTAACATTTTGGTACCCTACTCATAGGGTCCGGGTGGGGGTAATCCTGCTGGCCCCCGAACTAGTTTACTTGTTCTTATTTACGTGAGTTCGTGTGGAGAAATACTGTTAGACATTTTATTTGATCATTTCTGTATATTAATTTCAACTGTACATTCATTTTAGTGTTACAAATTTGATAAAAGATATTTAATCCTTGTTTTGTTGTTAATTGCAACTTAAATTATATCCTTTGTAGTTAAATTTAATAACATACAGTTTTAAATAGTCAAGTTTTCTACTTTCATTTGTTCCGTAATAGGCTGCAGCAGCTTAAATAAGTGTGTCTACTGAAGTTACCTCCCTTTCTTTGCGAACCTAAACCAAATAATTACTAAAACGTAATAGGAAAAAACGTCATGGGAAAAAGTCACAATGCTAATTGCGGTAGGAAGAAAAACAACGTCATGGTAAAACTAATCATACGTTCGGTTCTGGGTAGGAGAAAAAGTCACGAGGAATTTGTTTTAGTAACATAAGTAATATAATAAAAGATTTATGAGTTTTGAACGAAATGGGAGACTTGACTATTTAGGTTTGTGCATAAATGCGTGTCACGTGTATTCAGCTATGGGCATTGTTTATGTGTGACCGGAAAGAAAAACGTCGGTAATTGTTTGGTTTAGGTTCGCAAAAAGGGGGGGCGGGCGGTAACTAGTATAGACGCTGTAATGTACATCATAAATTACGCAGACCATTTGAAATAAACAGGAGACTGTTTAGTCCGGGGGATTTTTATGAAAAAGTCATAAGACATTTCTTTTTAATAAACTAAGTAATATTTTAATTTATTCAATTCATAGTAATACAATATGTTTAATATTTTTATCATCAAGATTTACTTTATTAAAATATTACTTCTATTAAAATAAAATATTCTTTTATTAAAATATTATTTCATTACTATAAATTAAAATAATACTTATTTTCTATATATTTTGAGAAGGGTCATTAATATTCAAATGGTTCTTC
>VCCN01003539.1:1354978-1366989 GCA_006491835.1 Architeuthis dux | reverse complement strand
TTTCAGAAAAAAGATGTCCCCAAGAAAACAGTTGGGAAGAACAAACCCATTTGCATAGGACAAAATGGCCGCCAGCGCACACTAAAAAAATCCAGAATGTCATCTTTCGTCACCCAATTGACATATTTGAGTACTTTAAAAGGCTGTTATTTAACGGGTGTATTGCGGGGATTTACAGAGATTGCTTGTTTAGTGTCACTCATCTCTAAATCGCTGCACAGTAACATTTCTCCTCTTTAAAGGTAAGTGTTGCAACAGCACAAAGCCTAACTTCAGAAAATTGAATTCATTGACTCAAACTAGTAACACTATTCTGTATTTATGATGATATTCTTCTCGAGAGCTTTTACCCAAATTCATAAAATCACCGGATACAAGTTCGACGCATTACAGTCCCTACCAATGTTAAAACGCAGTATACCACAGCGGCGATATACAACAGTGGCAACGAGGATGAGATATTTACACGTTGCACATAAAAACAGTCTTGGAACAACAAATGAAGCTGTTGGAATTAATGTGCCATCAAATAACAGGTTCCTTCAGGCCAGACACGATCGCAGATTTATCCTCTTAAATGTTTCACGCTACCACAGTCGAGGGTGTTATTGAACGGGGACATTGTTATGTATGTTTGCATTTGTAACGATTTACAGAGATCGCTTGCTTAGTGTCACTCATCTCTAAATCGCTGCACAGTAACATTTCCCCTCTGTAAAGGTAAGTGTTGCAACATCACAAACCCTAACTTCAGACGGATATTATCAGACAGAAATAGAAAATAAAGACGGTCACACCAAATATTGATTTAAAAGAAACATCCATAGTGGTGTACTCATTTTTGGACGGCAACATATTCATATTTATGGCAACAGAGTTTTCAATGCTGTAGAGTTTGGTCATAAATAATACATGATAATATCCGTTTTGATCGTGTGATGTTCCGCTAGAAATAATAAAAGCCTAGATAACCAACTAAAATTCACTGCTTTGTGCTACCGGATACAAGGACAACACATTACAGTCCCTACCAATGTTAAATCCCAGTATACTGCAGCGGTGATATACAACAGTGGCAACGAGGATGATATATTTTCACATTAGAAACATTGATAACATTTTGGAACAACAAAGGGAGCTGTTAGAATTAATATTCCATCAAATAACAGATTCCTTCACGCCAGACACGATCGCAGATTTATCCTATTAAATGTTTCACGCTATCAGTCGAGGGTGTTATTTAACGGGGACATTGTGATGTAACTTTATATTTGTAACTATTTACAGTGTTCGCTCGCTTAGTGTCAATCATCTCTAATCGCTATACAGTAACATTTTCCCCTCTTTTGCAACATCACAAAGCGTAACACATGTGCTTAAAACAGGCAACTAAAAAAAAAAGAAAAATTGCTCTACCTTATGTCCGGTGTTTTCAAGTTTTTCAAAGTGAGTAGAGGGGGGGGGGACAAACCTACTGACTGAATGTTAATTCTCCTTCCAAGCTCAAGCCGTTTATGCGATTCCAATGGCCAAAAAAAGGTGGTACTCGACTAGAACTCTCCAGCGAAAACTTACTCAATACACTGACCAGCAAAAAAGTCGCGAGAGCTTCAACCCCAGGGCTGTCAATCCAGTTACCATTCACCGAATCAACCTTCTCTATTCATATGCAAATCCCTCGTTCCATGTGAACAAGAACTCAAATTACATTCCCCCCGATCTCGAATCATCTCACAATACAGCCATAAGAAGCTAACAAAAAAGCAACAGAAAAACAACAACGGGATTCTTTCTTTTATCTACAACTATATCCAACTCTGCCCACCCCTTCATACGATAACGTACTCGCATATCCACTCAGGCGGATATCGTCCCCTTGAGACCTTCGCCGAGCTGGAACCTGGACCTCATTACCTTGACTGTCGTCACCAGCCACATCGTCTGAAGAGCTTATCACCCTGCGAACGACTGGAACAGCGTTTCCCAACCGGAGTTTCATTCTTAACATTGGAACTTGACACGTATAGCAAACAAATCGGATCATGGGTAAAGTCCCACCTGGTGGGATGATCAATTTAATAAATAAAAAATCATTTTTAATTAAAAAAACCTTTTTATATTTCATGTTTACTACTAATAACATATTAGATTTCTTCACATTGGCAACATCAGAAGAATTTATAAAGTGTCTTATATATATTGGGCTTATCGAAGCAACCGTTTCGGGTACTGTCGGGTACCAGTGGCAAATGTGTAATCATGCGAGAATCTTCAAAAAGATCCAAAACGCCTGGACAAAGAGCACATAAATCTATTGCTACATACAGAAATCCGGTGGCTGGTAGAGGAAGTTCAAAATAGGGTGTTTGAACTGAAAGATGAATTGCAGGAATACTTTCAAGAAAGCAATAACCCAGCGTTTGCCAAGTGCAAGGCTCCGGAGAAAATGTATTGACTTCAAGTGACAAGATTATTGGTTTCAAAAGAAAACTGAATCCTTGGGAAAATCATGTTGCAAAAGTAAATCTTGAAATGTTTTAACTACTGCTGGGGCTTAAAAGTGGATAAGGATATCAGCAAATTTGAAATCTTATTGAAACCCACCTGGAAGAACTGTTGATCAAAATCGACAATTAATTTACGTCCCTTTCAACAGAATTGTATGATTGGGTGACAGATAGATACTCTGAATATCCTGCTCATCCTGACTTTAAGAGAAGAGGAAGAACTTTGTGAGTTGCTGTCAGATCGTACACTCAATATGAGATGTATTGATCTATCCCTGGATAAGTTATGAATTTCTGTGTGCCATTCATAGGAAAGCAATAAATATATTGCTACAGTCTTCAACTTCTTACATGTGAGCAAGCTTTTTTTGATTTAACAAGTATCAAGAGCAAAGACAGAAATAGTCTCCTTTCAGTTGAAGATGAAATCCGTGTGCGTTTATCTAAAGTTCGACCCAGAATTAAGTATGTGTGTACCAAAAGACAAGCACAGGTTTCTCATTAGAAAAGCAAATTTCATTATCTGAATTGGCTTTAAACTATAATATTGCCTTGACCTATATGACATATTGGCTTGATTTATCTCATGCCTTTTCAACATTGTCAATAAAAGATTAAGTTATTATAGTAGTTATTATCTGTTTTCGTTCTGTGTATATGTTTATTTTCTGTGAATACAGATATGTTTGATTCTTTTTGTTGTGTGAATGAAAACCTACTTATGAGGTCTCTTGAACAAGCAGTTTGATTTCTGTTATTTTTGCATTAAATAACTTAAGTTATTTTTTGCTTAAACCAGTTATCAGAAAAATGTGTTATGTTTGAAATCCAACACCATCAACCGAAACGTTGTTTCTATAATGCACATCCGGTACTTTCCCTTTCCCCTATTGAGATGTACACCGTGCGCCAGGGGGGTTTCACCCAAACCTCTTCCCCCCAATTCGAACGGATGCAAGTCCCTCTCTCCTTCCCCAACTGCCACCGGGACCGTTCATGGATGTCTCCACCCATACTTGAAAACCGTTGAGGCACTGTCTGCTCTGTCTGGCTCGACCTGGACATGTTGTACCAGAACAAACCCCTTTTCGGCTATGGCCTTGACTCTTCTTATGGTGCCTTCCATGCAGGTTCCATTGCCGCTCGGACGACACGCAACTCTAAAGTACAGCTTGATATTCCACTTATCCACCATGTGTTTTAACGACGCCGAACGGAACGCGCTACAGCTGTCCATTAGGACCTCTTTCACGGGACCCCTGCCCAGGAATACTTCATTCAAAAACCCATGCAATTTCAGCTGTAGTCTCCGCCCTGATCTCCCTCCATATAGCCACTGGTCTGTGCCAGCATGCAATCAGTAAGAGATACAACTCCTCCGATAGTGCGTCACATCTCTCAATTGTTCTTCGCCTGAATATCTTCCGTCTCGTGTACGCCAGGCGCGGGGCCAATCGATTATGCAGTTCTATGGCTAACTCAATAAAATGTACCTTTTTTTGTGCTTGATGACAACTAAGTTCTATCTGTGAGTAAAGGCTTTTATTTTGCAATGGATTATCTTACAATGGACAAGGGCTTTTATCTTGCAATGTCACAGCTTCGGACCACCCTCCGAACAGCCACCCTGGTGACATCTAAGTCAACTCTTCTCGCCAGAAACAGAGTTCTATCCATCCCCATATGGTGCATTTCGTGAATACCCTTAGCTCCAGTTCCCCCAAACTGCACACACAATCCCCTATTATTCCGGTATCCCATAACCAGGTTTTCCTTACCCTGGTGTGTGTATCCGCCTTATTCTTTTTTGTGGTCACAAACGTTACGTGCAGCCTCAGGCCAAATTCAGCGATCAGCTCCCTTGGAGTTCGCTTAATATACATCTCCGCCGTTCCTTTCGTCCAGACACTCTTCTCTGCAGTAATCACCGAGTTGACCCATTCTCACCGAGTTGACCCATTCTCACTATAGTAGCTGGATCTGTCCGGACCTTTATCTCACGCAACTCCCACCCCGTCAAAGCCAAATTGATCCCCTTCAACACGGTATCTAACTCGGCTATATTTATATGACTGTAGTCTTCTTTTTAGCTCAACCATGCCGCGTCCTCCGGCTTAACATGACCTATCTCCGAAAAAACACCCGTGACGATGCTACTGGCATAACACCATACACTACCCCTCTCCCATTTAGGCACATGCCAGATCCCTCTGACTGTGTCCTCTTTCTTCACAATATCTCTCACCATAGCGTCTGTGCTCTCACCCACCTTATCCTCCCAGCTCACTTCACCCGATCATTGGACAGGGGGCCTGTCCAATGATCGGGTAGTAGCCCACTAGCCTCCCACATATCGGGAACAGTTCTTGCCTACTCATATCATTTTCGGAACCTCATTCCCTTTTCGAAAGGTTAAGAACCCACTGTGACACCAGTGTCACATACAATTTAATTGATCTGCACATTCTCTTATATAATATTGTATTTTATCCTTGATTTTAATTCATGACGTGTACTAAGTGTCACATACAATTTAATTGTTCTGCACAGACTCTTATATAATATTGTATTTTATCCTTGATTTTAACTCATGAAGTGTACTAAGTGACATCTACTGAACATCCTGGTGCAGTCATGTGACTGTGTGTCAATTTGCTTACACATAATCCCACATAATGTTCCTTCAAGTAGAAAGAGTTCTCATGGGTAGAGTACTCTCATAACAGCTAACTGCATTGTTTAACACTGGAGCTTTCCAAAACCATTCAACATTCCAATGTTTGCCGTCAAACTCCGATTTGAAGTCTTCGACCTCAATTTTACACGTACCCCCCCCCTCTTCAGAGCTCATTCCAATAATTCCACCGTCCCCACTATTCAAAGAGTGGGCAAGCTCACGGCACATTGCGCCCTTCCAAAAGTTACTCCATCCTCATAGAACGTAACGCCCCAAGTCGGCTGATTACATCCATACCCCTCACCGCATCTATACCATCGATCAGTATTACTTCAAGGTTAGACCTGTTCCCCGTAGTATCAATTCATACTATGGTGACGTTATTGTCTGCAGTTTAGTTTATCTTGCCAGACACATACGCTCGAGTAGGTTTCTAAAAGAGATATTCTTTCTAATAGAATTGAGATAGTTGTGATGGACAAAACCGTAGTCAATCACCAAAAGCCAGGTTGAAGATCAGCACGAGCTAAATATAGTGGCATTTGGATCAGACCAGATCTGGACACCTGATAATACCACCAAACAAATGGATACCAACTTCTGATGAGCACCGGGATAATGACTGCCCTCAATTAACTGCGAATGACGGGAATTTCTGCCATTGCAGTTCTATGGCTAACTCAATAGAGTGTACCTTTTATTGTGATTGATGACAACTAAGTTCTATCTGTGAGTAAAGGCTTTTATTTTGCAATGGATTATTTTACAATGGACAAGGGCATTTATCTTGCCATGGGTTATCTTGCAATGGACAAGGGCTTTTATCTTGCAATGGATTATCTTACAATGAACAATGGCTTTTATCTTGCAATGGACACGGGCATGTATCTTGCCATGGGTTATCTTGCAATGGACAAGGGCATTTATCTTGCCATGGGTTATCTTGCAATGGACAAGGGCTTTTATCTTGCAATGATTATCTTACAATGGACAATGGCTTTTATCTTGCAATGGACAAGGACATTTATCTTGCCATGGGTTATCTTGCAATGGACAAGGGCTTTTATCTTGCAATGAATAACTATTACTCTTCGACACCTTCCGCAGTCAATGGGTAAATCATGAAGGAAAGAGTATCATGGTGTATCATGGTGTATATTTGAAAGCGGTGTCGGTCTTTTGTATGGAACTAGAGGAAAGATTGGATAAAGCTATGCTATCATACGGGTCGGTCGTAGCTTTTGAGCATGGTAACGACCCAGGCAGAGTTTGCATTGAGAACAATGAGATTGAGGCTTTTCGTTTCCGCGACCAATCGCCAGAAACTCAACCACATCGATAACGTATAGCAAATGGTCGAAACGAATATCCAACACAACACGAGACAAGAAGCTTCCTTCTGACTAGATAGACAATGGAACGACATTGAAGTGACCTCTCCAGGGTTCAAGTCTGGGCGATGCCCACTCGACATAACTATTCTCTTGGCCTCGCTGATGCAGTCCAAAGGAAAGCGGAACGCGATACGTTTGGAAGGACGACAACATTGGCACCCAACCGCATGGGGGGGGGGCTCCACTCCCTAGTTTGGAATCAGAGTTATCCTTCTCCTAGACTGGTTGCCTTACCAAGGCGAGAGAGCCCAATCAGCCCTGCTATTTTACCCATAACGAGAGGTAAGAAGAGATGGATTTATGGCTTTCCCAAGGGCATTAGTGCGAAGTGAAGATAAACAGCCTCGACTGAAGTTTGAAATCTGCTCGTCGACTCCACTGTCCGCGCCGTTATCCGCTACGCCATTCGCACTTCTCTTGGTGATATCAAGATAGATTGAAATAGGTACAGTATCTCCCACAAATAAGTACACCCAAATAAGACAATTAACTTTCTATTAAAAAGTGGTAGACTTTTTAATAGAAAGTTAATTGTCTTCTAAACCAAACATAGCAGGATCTTTGTTATTTCTAGTGGAACATTACGCAATTTCAATGCTGGAGAGTTTGGTCATAAATAATACCTGATAATATCCGTTTTCATTGTGCAATGTTCCACTAGAAATAATAACATCCTGCTATGTTTTGTTTAAAAGACACTTAACTTTCTATAACATAGTGGTAGGGGTGTACTTATCTATGGGCGATGCTGTATGTATCATCCATCACCAATTCGACCAACACTTTCTTTCAACTTAAATGTTTTAGTTGCTTTTTATTGCAGTCAGTCTACATCAGTGATACTACTACTACTACTACTACTACTACTACTACTACTACTACTACTACTACTACTAGTGTACGTGAAAACAATAACAAATATGGCGCCGAATGACCGGGGAAGGATGGAGGATGAGTTTAAAGATTAGATTTAATCTAATGTGAGATGCGTGAGCTATGGCGGCTCAGTCGGTTAAAATGTACGCGAGCTTATTATTTATTATTTATTTCCGACCTGCGCTGTTTACTCACTGCAGTAGACTGACCGTCTGAGTAACTGGTGATTGAAAGCAACTAAACAATGTAAGATGTAAAGAAAGTACTGGCCGACAGATTAGTAACGGTTTGCAATGCTTCATCGAATAGACAAAATAAATCAGGTATGCATCATTTGGTGCTGGTAATCTGGGGTATCCAACTGTTGTACCTCACTACAGCCGTGCGTCGACTTGCGTCCGGGTTACTTTCTGGTAGAATGGACGCAACTCGATCAGCGCGTAAATCGACCATTATAGGATGAGGAGAAATATACGTACTTCACAACATAAAATACCATGACAGATACGTATTTACCTAAACCTCTATATTGTACACACGCCTTCCTTGCCTTTCCGAAGAAAAAAGAACAAATGCCATCCATTACGTTTCTTTCACTAAGTCATTAGCTCAACCCAGCAAGGTGTCTGCTCTTTTTAGCTGGACTTGCAACTGGACTTGCAACAAACATGACGTAGACACTGCGTTCTCTTTAGCAAGCTAACAATAACATGACGGACGTTTTGTCATTCGTAGTTGAGCCATAGAATTGCGACTGAAATGACTGAAATACCCGTCATCCGCCGTTGATGTGTTTTAAGCTCTTATGGGGACATATCTGCCATCGGACGTAAGTCGACGTACGACTATATTCAAACGGTCTGGGAAATCTTTATCTTTTTTCACCCATCACAATGTCTGTGGAGAAACCAAGATTACTCTTTTTGTACGAGTGGACATTTAGATATAATGCAGGAAGTAACATTTGCCGGTTGCATATTCCCGCTCAAACAAATTACCTGCCGACGACATTTCCTGGTTGCATTTTCCAGGTCAAAAGATTTACCCACCGACGATATTTCCCGGTCGCATTTTCCCGGTAAAACAATTTACCCACCGACGACATTTCACGGTAGTCTTTTCCAGGTCGACAGTTTACCGGCCGACGAGAATTACCGATCGCATTTTCCCGATCGACAATATACCATCCAACGACATTTTTATTATAATATTCACATATTCCTGCTCAAACAAATTACCTGCCGACAACATTTCCTGGTTGCATTTTTCCGGTCAAACAATTTACCTGCAGAAGACATTTCCCGGTCGCATTTTCCCTGTCGCCAATTTACGGCCGACGACATTTGCCAGTCACATTTTCCCGATCAAACAATTTCCCGGCCAACGACATTTCCCGGTCGCATATTCCCGCACAAACAAATTACCTGCCGACGACATCTCCTGGTTGCATTTTCCCGGTCAAAAGATTTACCCGCCGAAGATATTTCTTGGTCGCATTTTACTGGTCAAATAAATTACTGGTTGACGTCAAATAAATTACCCGCCGAAGATATTTACTGGTTGCATTTTCCCGGTCGACAATTTACCGGCCAATAAAATATGACGATCGCATTTTCCCGGTCAAACAAATTACCTGCGGACGACATTTCCCGGTCGCATTTTCCGGGTCGACAATTTACCGGTCAACGTCATTTGCCAATCGCATTTTCCCAGTCAAACAAATTACCGGTGGACAACATTTTCCCAGTGGACACTTTACCGGCCAACGACATTATAAAGGTCGCATTTTACCGGTCAAACAAATCACCGGCCAACAACATTTCCCGGTCGCATTATCCCGGTCAAACATTTTACCAGCTGATGACAAATCCTGGTCGCATTTTCCCGGTCGACAATTTACTGGCCAGTGATATTTGCTGATCGCATTTTCCCCGTCAAACAATTTACCGGCTGACGACATTTTCCCGGTCGACTGTTTACCGACCGAAGGCATTTCTCAGTCAATGTTCCCGGTTGAACAATTTACCTGCCGATGAAATTTCCAGGTCGCATTTTCCTGGTCAAACAAATTACCTCCTGACGATATTTCCCGGTCGCATTTCCCCGGACGACAATTTACGGCCGACGACATTTGCGGGTCGCATTTTCCCGGTCAAACAATTCACCCGCCGACGACATTTCCTGGTCGGATTTTACTGGTCAAACAATTTACCCGTTGACGACATTTGCCGGTTGCATTTTCCCGTTCAATCAAATTACTGGTCGACGACATTTCCCGGTCGACAATTTACCGGTCGAAAGGATTTCAATGACAATGGAAGAAGGCTAAGGACGAATTGATTAAATTTGGGGGCTGATCCGTAATCTTTTACAGTTACCTCCTCTGCATCGTAACTATTTATTCATTCAGTTTTTAGTTAAATGAGATTGGCAGAGGTACGTGTTCTTCTAGTTAGAAACCGTCAACCAAAACTGTCAAAAACGGTTTCTTCAGGTGAGGTGAGAGAAGTAACTTATTCATTCGTCACCCGTTTTTTTAATTGATCTCCCCCCAACACGGCATGCTGCCAAAAGATGTTGGTAACATGACGGTTTCTATTGAGTGACCTGTTTTATTTCATTTCTTTTTATTCGTGGAAAGCAATCAATTGGACGTGGACTTGCGAAAGGAGATGCGGTGTGAATCTTTTGAATTCATTCTATTAAGCTCTAACACTCATGTAAACAGGAGATCCATTCACATGGACAAATCGAATGTTTGATGTGATTCGAACACGTGCAGGGGAAGTATATCTGCCAATTCCCTGTTTATTCATCAGAATGTTTATATATTACAGATTTCTTATTGATTACCTTGTGTAAGTGTATAGAGCAACAAACACCCACACACAACTTTTAATGAACTGCCAACGGTGAGAAAATGTAGAAAGAAAATACGAATAGGAAGGACGTAACACATGGAATGTCGTATTTTTCGTAAACGTAAAACGCTACAATTGAAACAAAAAGTACACAGTGAATTATTCCCAACGTGATATTAATTTAGATTATCGTTTTTTTGACTGAATTAAATTAATTATTAATCTTTTGTCACGAAGAACACTTTAAAAAATGCTTCAATTACAGCTTTGTAGGAGAATATGGAATTTCGTTGAGGAAAGTTCAGGTGTGTATGGTGGATGAGGCAATATGAGAATATGTGCTGACACATATAAATGCCCATACAGAACTGCACACACACACACACACACATGTATCGTATATACCAGTCGGCCCTGTCGGCTGGGGCCTAGAATACGCCGACTGCGTCCCCTACAGAGGGATACCTCCCCCAACCAGGGGCCACCAAAGTCGCAGTTAAGTAAAAGTAACCTTTTACCAAAGTCGCAAGACTCTATTAAAAAAAAGGCCGTCTACCGAAGCTCGATTGGAAAGTAATTACGTATTTTCACGTTCGGAAAGTAATTACGTATTTTCACGTTCGGAATGTAATTACGCATTTTTATGTTCGGAAAGTAATTACGTATTTTTCATGTTCGGAAAGTAATTACGTATTTTCACGTTCGGAAAGTAATTACGTATTTTCGTGTTCGGAAAGTAATTACGCATTTCCATGTTCGGAAAGTAATTACGTATTTTTAATGTTCAGAAAGTAATTACGTATTTTCATGTTCGGAAAGTAATTACGTATTTTCATGTTCGGAAAGTAATTACGTATTTTCATGTTCAGAAAGTAATTACGTATTTTCATGTTCGGAAAGTAATTACGTATTTTCGTGTTCGGAAAGTAATTACGACCTCGATCTGTAATGTTTCCACTTTATTTACACGTGCCTTCTCCATTCTAGCTGTTCGGTCGTTCGGTCTCATATTTCCAGTACTCTAAGCTTTTCACTCTCTTTTATATTCACTCAGTGGTCCGCAGGAACAGCCACATTAGGTTCTACGGTTCACCCCCCCCCTGTCCACGATTACCAGATCCGGTTTTCTTGCTTAGATCATCATCATCATCATCATCATCATCATCATCTGTTTGCCGTAACTCAAACTGTAATACACAATAATACCCCAGTTAGCGCTCTAGATATCTTCCTAAAAAATGCAGCGCTAAACGAAAGAGCGCTTTACGGGGTCATTATAATAGCATCAATAGAGAATATGAGTTTTCAGTACTTGAAGTACGTTAGGAAGTGAATTTTATCAGCTTTCCAACGGTGCATGTTCCCAATTTGTATCTGTTGGGCTTAAAAAGGTTACAGCCCAAAGGACGAAGCTAAATATTCTGCATTATACGAGAAAACTTCAAGTCCACTGTCCAAATTCTATGGATCGTAGAATTAATATTTGACGGAGGTATATACATGTATATATTGTTAGAAAGGAAATTCTATCAGCTTCCCAACAGTGTATGTTACTACCGTGAAGCTAAGTATTCAGCATTTTACGAAGAAAACTTCAAGTACACATTCCAAGGTCTATGGATCGTAGAATTGATTATTGATGTCGTCCGAAAGGATGTTTTATCAGCTTCCCAACGGTGCATGTTCCCAATTTGTA
>VCCN01003539.1:1329761-1340155 GCA_006491835.1 Architeuthis dux | reverse complement strand
CTATGTGATGCGGTATTAATACGACTGTGTGGTTATCTTTTGGTGCCTTTCTTGATTCAATGAAAGTCATGAATTCCATTCTCACCGAGGGATTGGCCTTCTTTTATACTGTTTACTTTCGTAAACATCTATGTCGTTAATTTTTAAGAGGGGAAAATATATCTTCTTAAGTGAGACAAATCGCTTGCTATGCCACGCCAAAATCCAATTAGTGTAAAAAAAATAATGGCCCGCGAGATTTTGCATCTTAAGTGGACCAACGCATCATGGGTAATGATATCCACAAGTGGGATGAACTGGAAGATTTCGCCAAATTGAACGAGACATTTCTTGAGTGTCCGGTCCATCATTCGGTGTGACAATTTAATTGGATCTGTCAACACATAGGCCCCATATAAGCAGAGCGAGGACGCTCGGCTATGTACGTGGAAGATTTTTGTAGCAGTTGTGACTTGTTCCGTTCCCACGGTGTAAATTAAATACATTCTGTTCAGAATTCTAACGGTTGCTGGAGTTTATTTCGATCGAAATGTCGTGATTTAAAATAATCAAATGTGAGGTTGTTGGTTCGAGAACATCATTGAATAATTCATAGTTATAAGATGGAGCGTCGGATGGAAAGTTAATGGTGGGGACTGTCTTCTCTTTGTTGCCTCTGATTGATTGATTGATTGATCGTTTTGTTTAACGGTACATCGACACTTGGTGGGTCATTTAGCGCTGAATTCGGTTTCTTTTTGAATACACAATTTTTAAACAAATTATTGTGGACGAAAGATTATGTATTATGTATCGGCGTATTCTAGGCCCCAGCAGACAGGGGCGGGCCCCTGCTTGTGTGTGTGTGGGGGTTAACACTCTGCAGGGCATGCCATTCGTTGCCTGTGATCAATGGGATACTAAAATAAGACTGACAGGACAAAGAAAAGGGGACGCTATTTATTTAGGCAGACCAGCCCAAAGAGGAGATACGGAGAGTAACAAAGCCACATCCACCAGGGAATTTGATTGTAATTCCACGCATTTTACTGTTCGCCCCTGTATCGTTTTGTGTTTTAAAAATAAAGGATCCGTCTCTCTCGCTCTCAGTCGACACAAAGAATAAACAAGACAGTTTTTCTATACATCGTGTTTGCCTTGGTGTTCCAGTGGGGGGAATAAGACGAGTTACATCCACGGTTTCACGGTGTGTTTTTTCGTCCACGGCCCCTTTTCTCCGCTCTACATGTACCTCTAGAAGTTGCCTTCGGAAGATTCGACACTGTTTGACCCGGCTAACGTAATCACAGGGAAAGCTTTAGGTGTCTACTGGGACGTATAAGTCACGACAATGGCGTTATCATAGTATGAAACCCCACCAGAAATTAGTTCGCATTACATGACTGAACAGGAAAGACGTGTAAGCTAGGTGATCTGCTAATTCCGTGTTTGTCATCTCGAGATCAATATTGAATGGGACAAATGTGTCCCATCATGATTTTGGTTCTGGTATTTTTTAACCATTAAATTAAAACTAATACGTTTTTGGCTTCTTACAACCTTCTAAAATTCTAAGCATTACGTAACATAATAGGTTAGTCTTGAAAGGGTTAAATCTTGTTAATTTGCATTTTAAGGTGCAAATCAGGTACAGTGTCTGTGCCATACGAGGCACAAGAGCTACAATACAGTCGGTTGTAAATTGAGCCTATGAATACAGTATTGCCTATAAATAAGTACACCCCTACCACTATGTTATAGATATATACGTCCTGTAGATCTCTTTTAGAAGTCTACTGGGTCGTATGTGTCCCGGTCAATAAATTAAGTGAGACTTTCCCCAGCTTTTACACCAGCAGACAATAACATATATCACAGAAATTAGTTCCGTGTTTTTTACATCTGTCCCGGGATGAATGTCTAATGGGACAACTGTATTCCATCATGATTTTGATTCTTTAAAATATGGACATTTTTATCTTCAATAAAATAGGGTTTTTTCAACCATTAAATAAAAGAATTAACGTTTCCAGCTTTAAAAAAAATCATATATTAAGTTTCCGGCATCCAAACAAACAAACAAACAAACAAACAAACAATATAGTCGAGTTGATATACAGTTGTGTTTGTGTATATATGTATACATTCATATGCTTAAGTAATTTTGTAAATAAATGTATATGTTAGGACGAATCGATGAAATTGTCTAATTGGCGAAATGTAATTTGTTTTTGTAAAAAAAAGGTTTGATTTCACTTTTGATCGTAAAAAATAGTTGTTTTATATCCTTGTTTTGATTAAATAAACTTTTGATCAAATTAAAACTACGTATTTAATTATTGTTTGTACAAAAAGTTAAAATTTCGCCGATTCGGCAATTTGACCGATTCGGCGTAACATATATATATATAGATGTTCATGCATATTTTATATGCAAATGTTTGTGTATTAGATCAGTAGGTCAATAAGTTCGTTTTGTTTTTGTACTTACTTAAAACTAAACACTCCCAATGCAATCTAACTTCATCTAAACAATCGCTTTTGATTTAACAGCTATCATACCACCGTGCATTTTTAAATTACAGGATGCCCTGGTTTTACGCCGGTTTTTACAATAACGCCGGTTTGAAATTTCCCGATCTTTTATGATAATTCAGGTAGTATTTTATTAATTAAGTTCTTATTTATTTATTTTATATATTAAAATACCAAATTGATATTATATATATTAGTGAAAACTGATGTTAACATGCTTATATAATGGACTTATTTTGTGTCGATTTCGTTAACGCCGCCTCCTCCTCTAGGATGGTTTCTCGGCGTAAAATCAGGGCAGTAATTGAAACAATCACATATAATTGTTAGTTAGTCCCCCACCAGACCCAAATGTCCATAACCATATGTTAAGTTCATTTCATTAGCCCCCCCCCCCACACACACACACTCAGGTATTAGGTGTTAGAGTTAAGTTTAGGGTTTGGGGTTAGGGTTACGGTTTTCGTGGTTGGGACTAACGAAAACGACCCATCATTCTGGGCCTTTTTCGATAAGAAAGAAAATGCAACTTAGAAAAACTTAAAAACCATAGCCCCTGCGCCTCCAGGTACCCCATACCTGAGCTGCCGACGGAAACGCCCAAATTAATAATAAAAATGTGTCGTTCATTAACTACTGAAATGTTCTTCTCTAATTCATTTAATTTTACAGTTGGTTTGCCGGTAAGTTAAATATATTTCATTCTTGGGTTGTGGAAGTTGTGTCACCACTCTCATCAAATGCATTCACGGTGAAATAGCGCTCAGTCCGATATATCGGGCTTATGGTGTATAGTAAAATAGCGCTCAGTCCGATATATCGGGCTTATGGTGTATAGTAAAATAGCGCTCAGATTCTAGCTTTTACCAAGGATGGGAAATACAGTAAACTCTCGGTGTAACGGCACTCGTTTAAACGGCACTATTTAATGACACACGCGTTCTAACGGCACTCTAGTTTTATATTATCGCAAGACTATTGTGGGAGATTATACTTTTTCCTGCGCAAATTAAAAAGTAAATAATTTGCATGCCGTATTTTTTAATTTGCATGCTGTATTTGTTAACTTGTCTTCTGTATTTTTAATCCACCCGTTATAACGGATTTGCCGTTTTAACGGAGTTCCCTGGGGGGTGCCGCAATAACGGGAGTGTACTGTATTACGTTATAGCGGCAAAGTTTTCATTATTACACTTCTTTAATTTTCTGTCTGCCTTTCTGATAACGTCCTAAGTAGGCCTATCGTAGAATTGAACACCATATGGGAGCCTTTGATCAGGAAAGGATAGGCATTAGGTTTAAGGCTCCCAAATGGTACCACCTGATTGCCCTATTTGAGACAGGCTTCATGTCTAATTCGTGTCTTTTCTTCTTTTCGCTCAGGTACGAAGATGTCACAATGACAGCAGCCGGAAATTAACAATGATGCTACTGACGCTATCATTCACTCTCGTGCTGACGACACTTCCGCTTCCTATCAGTTTAATTCTCGCTCACTTCTGGAACGACAAGGCCACACGAGACTTCAGTTTGGCAGCAAAATATCAACTGACTAAGACGATAGCCGAACTAATGATGTACCTGAATCATTCGATGAACTTTATCCTTTACTGTGCTATGGGTCAGAAGTTCCGGCATCAAATCGTCCGTATGTTCTGCAATCGACACAACGTCACCCACGGGATAGCCGACCACACCCACCACATCTACTGTTCGAGATACTGCTCGGCACAGGGCAACACCTCCAACCAAAAACAGTGTTCAGACTCGGGGGTATAGCAAAGTCATGTGACATACACCTGAGGAAGGTCGGAGAACCCATCGACTGCCGGACGCTTTACGATTAAAAAAGATGAGGATACTAGTCCGAATTATACTTGGAATGAAATTTTCTTTATAAATACGGCACGACCTTATGACGCCAGTGGTCAGTGTTCGAGACCAGGAAAAGGGCCTGGATACGAATGCTGATTTTCAATTGGAGCCGCACAATCTTCCCACCCACATTTGGCCTTGTGCCGAACTAAACAAAGATATGAAGTCAGACAATCAGTATTTTCGTTGGATGATAAATCACTTAAAGTAAATGGAGAGATCGCAAGTTCGATTCCCAGCCAAGTCATACGAGAGCAATGGGTACTTAGTTCCCGTTGGGGCCTCACACACTTATCGCAGCACCCTTTCCACGTTTCAGGCTGCAACGCCCTCTTTCGGCTGCGTCGTTGTCTGAAATTTCCTCCCTTTTAACAGCGATTTTAGCTAATAGGAAATTAGCTAAAGTCAGAAGTCGCCGGGTGCCAAATCCCCACTCTAGGGGTGCTGACGGAAGCAAAATCAATTCTTGAGATATTCAAAATGGCGGGATACTTCCCAGACAGAAATCGTCATTTTCACTCTGACTTAAGTGAATCTATTAATGACTTCCACAACAAATAACCACTTAATTCTCGTTCAAATGTAAATCCACTTCTAATTCACACAGAAGAGACTACAAGTCAAACGTTTTCGAGTTATAAGCTGATAGAGTGTGATTACATATTTGCGAGAACCAGATCTCATTTCTAAACGAGATTTTCTCTTGAAATCCCGTTGGACCAAGACGATTTTTTGAGATGAATGTATATTTTTGTAATATTGTGACCTACAGAAATATTTTCCCTTTTTAACTCTTTAAAATAAAACTCTTTCGAGATGTTGTTGGCCAATCAAAAGCTACGTCTGGTTCTTGCTATTATCCCATGCGACCCAATGCTTTGGGGACGTCTTTTTTAATCAGCCGATACCTTGGTTTCTTGCATTTTGTTTTAACATGTTTTATTCATTTAAATTTCCTCCATTTTGTTTGAAATCTTTTAAAAAATTGCTTCCCAATTCCGTTCTGTTGAAATCTTCTGATACTTTTTCGCTTTAGAAACTAATATCAGTTGGTAATAATTGTTCTTGCTTTTCAGAGATTTAAAAACTTCAGCTTAAATTCGTCCTTGGAACAATTCCAGTTTTATTCGTTAGAAATTGAATGCAAGATTGGGTTATAGCGGCAAAGTTCTCATTATTACATTTATGGAATTAAATGATTTTAGAATTAGCAACTGTAGAATGAAAGGGTTAACAATTCAATTTTAACTCCAATCACTCTTACTCTGTAAAAAAAGGGACTCATTAACTGCTTAAAAGTCCGAGCAGCTTCTATTAATAGCTTGGGTGAAAGACATTCGACTAAGGCAGTAGCAACAAATCGTCATAAACAAGAAATTAAACGCTGAGCATGTGATCAGCGAGAGGGAACATATGCCCGAAAAGGCTGATTACATTTATTGAGTTGCCTATTCATTTTCATAGAAAGTTAGTAACATCTTAAATGAAAGATGCGAAAGTGAGTAAATCGGTTAAAATACATGCAGTGTAATCTCGAATGTAAACAGACCGATCACAGAAAGATTACGCTTGTTAAAGTATCAATTCCTAAAGTGAATTTAATGTGTGTTATGGAACCTTCTAAAATGAATGGCTGCCCCACTTCTTCAATGATAGCCTCTTCCATAAGACTCTTATAAATAACCTCGATTTCCCAGTCTCACTAAGTGTAATAATTCTGCCTGGTGAATCTCTGTTCTTGTAGAGATGATATGTGGACTCTACATACTGGTGATTCTACAGACTTGTAGGTGCAAGTTCTTTTCCTGTGTATTGGAGCATTGAATTTCAACACTGGTAGCAGAGCGATGGACGATAACTCAAATACGTGTTCTTCTAAGTGGCCTCTAATGCACAACAACGAATCCTCGTATGAGTTTTGGAAAAAAGTACTTGTGTTTTGAAGCAAGCTGACGAATCCTCCAGAAAATAATTAGGGTTTGGCTGTTCACTTGTCAATGAGTGGGAAAGCAAGAGCTGCGTCTTTGGAACTCAGCATTGAAGACTTATAGGCCGGGGGCCAGCAGGGCCTACCGTGCACCCCACCCCGTGATTCTACATGTAGGGTACCAAAATGTTTCTTAGGATGTCCTCTTTCAGAAACAATATGTTCCCACGAAGAAAGTTGGGAAGAACTACATCATTTGCATAAAACAAAATGGCCGCCAGAACACACCAAAAAAATAGAATTTCATATCTCGTCTCCCAGTTGAGATATCTGAGTACTTTAAAAGGCTAAATCATGGGTTTCAGACATGAGGAATTAAATAAATAATGTATAGGTATTTCTGGATTTTACAAGAATATCTCAATTATACGTTATAGGCAAATTTGTGGATTTAATTCATGAAGGAGATATGTACATATATATATATATCGTTGGAAAGAGAATTTCTGTGTATCTGTCAATTTGTTTCGGTGTATCTGTCAATTTGTATCTATTGGGCTTAAAAGGTTACAGCTCAAAACGTGAAGCTAGGTATTTAGTGTTTTACATGGAAATTTTAACTTTATAGTGTACATTCTATAGATTGTGGATTTAATTCCTGATGGAGATATATACATATATATATCGTTAGAAAGAGAATTTCCTCATGTTTCCAACGGTATATCTTGTATCTCTCGGGCTTAAAAAGCTACAGACGAAAACGTGAACTGTGTACTTCAGATTTTCTCTTAAATACTGAATACTAACTTCACGTTTTGGACTCTAACCCTTTAAGCCAAAGGGATACAGTTGGAAACATACACCATTAGAAGGCTGATGAAATACCCTTTCTAACATTATATATATGTATATACCTCCATCAAAAATTAATTCCACAATCCATAGATCTTTGACTGTGTACTTGAAGCTTTCTCGTAAAATGCTGAATACTTAGCTTCACATCTTGGGCTGTAACTTTCTAAGCCCAACAGATACACATTGCGAACATACACCGTTAGAAAGCTGATAGAATTTCCTTTCTAAGAATCTCTCTATATATATACCTCCATTAAGAATTAATACCACAATCCATAAACGTTGGACGGCGTACATGAGGTTTTCTCGTAAAATGCTCAACACCTAGCTTCGCATTTAGATCTGTCACATTTTAAGCCCAGTAGTTACAAATTGTGGATACAGAAAGCTGATAGAAATCCCTTTCTAACGATATATATATGTATATACCTTCCTCAGGGATTAATGCCATAATCCATAGACTGTGTACTTGAAGTTTTCTCGTAAAATGCTCAAAACCTAGCTTTACTTGTGGGGCTGTAACCTTTTAAACCAAAGAGATACAAATTGCCAAGATACACGGTTTGAAAGCTGATGGAATTCTCTATCTAAGAATATATAAATGTGTATACCCGCATCAAGAAATAATTCCACAATCCATAGAATTCTTGCTGTGTAATTGAAATTTCCTTGAAAAATGCTACATACCTAGCTTCACATTTTCGGCTATCACTCTTTCGGCTCAAAATATACAAATTTATAACATAGCCCGTTGGAGAGTTGAGGAGATTACCTTTCTAATGATATATATATATGTGCATACCTTTCTTGGGAATTAATCCATAGATTTTGTACTGCGTGCTTGCAGTTTTCTCGTAAAATGCTGAATACTTAGCTTCACACATTCGGATCTAAGTTTGTAAGCCCAACAAATACAAATTAACAAGTTACACTATTCGAGAGCTGAGGGAATTCTCTTTCTAGGGATGTATATATATGTATATACCTCCATCGGAAATTAATTCCACAATCCATAGATTTGGACTGTGTACTCGAATCTTTTTCGTAGAATGCTGAATACCAAGCTTCACGTTTTCGGCTGTAACTTTTCATAACCAACAGGTACAAATAGACAACACACACCGTTGGGAAGCTGATAGAATTATCCTTTTAACGGTATATAAATATATATACTTCCACCAAGAATTAATTCCACAATCCATAGATTTGGATTGTGTACTTGAAGTTGTCATCGTCACATACTGAATACTTAGCTTCACGTCTTGGGCTGTAACATTTTAAGCCAATCGGATACAAATTTGGAACATACAGCGTTATAAAGCTGATAGAGGTATCTTTCTAACGATATATATATGTATATACTACAATCAAGAATTAATTCCACAGTCTATAGAATTTGGACTGTGTACTTGAAGTTCTCTTCGTAAAATGTTGAATACTTAGCTTCATGTTTTGGCGCTGTAACGTTTTACAACCAACAGATACAAATTGGTAACATACACCGTTGGAAAGCTGATAAAATCCTCTTTCCAACGATATACACATGTATATACCTCCATCAAAAACTAATTATACGATCCATAGACGTTGGACTGTGGACTTGAGGTTCTCTCGTAAAATGCGGAATTCTTAACTTCGCATTTTCGGCTGTAACTTTCTAAACACAACATATTCCAACTGGCACCGTTGGGAAGCTGATATAATTCTCTTTCTAACGAAATATATATATGTATACTTTAATAAACAATAATTCTACGATCCATAGACGTTGGGCTGTGTATTTGAAATTTTCTTTGTAAAATGCTGAATACTTAGCTTCACGTTTTGAGCTGTAACGTTTTAAGCCCAAATAGATACAAATTGACAAGATACACCGCTGAAAAGCTGGGGAAATTCTCTTTCCAACGATATATATATATATATATATGTATATATCTCCTTCATGAATTAAATCCACAAATTTGCCTATAACGTATAATTGAGATATTCTTGTAAAATCCAGAAATGCCTATAAATTATTTATTTAAGGTAAAAGAATGTCTGAAACCCATGATTTAGTCTGTTAAAGTACTCAGATATCTCAACTGGGAGACGAGATATGAAATTCTATTTTTTTGTGTGTGCTGGCGGCCATTTTGTTTTATGCAAATGATGTAGTTCTTCCCAACATTTTTTCGTGGGAACATATTTTGTCTGAAAGAGGACATCCTAAGGAACATTTTGGTATCCTAAATGTAGAATCACGGGGTAGGGGGGTGCACGGTAGGCCCTGCTGGCCCCGGCCTATTAGAGGATGACACAGGTATGGAAACCATTATTTTGGACGATATACTTCTGCCAGATAAGGGTAGATGTCAGTTTGTTGCCTTTAATAATTATGCGTAGGACGGCTGACATGGATATAAACAAATGTGTAATTGATTTTGACCATAGCTACTTGAGGTTTACTCAAGTGAATATGACACTTCCAGACCCAGTGATGGCATTTATGCTCATTTCCTCAGTGAACCATCCAGAAAGAGATGCACAGATGTACTAATGTCAGCATTGAAGGGTATAACTTTCAAAGATATGAAAGATACCATTAAGCGTATTTTTGGTCCTTCAAATGTTTCTTCGAATGCTAATTGATGTACTCCTCAGCCAAAAATAAAAATGGAACCGGTGTTTAAAGTGGAAGAACATGATGCGAGTAAGACGATTTATGGAAATAGATTTCAGCGTGCAAGTGGTAGTCCATACCCACGAGGAAGTGGCGTTCAACGCGGATATGGCTGTGGAAATAGAAAGGTGAAATACAAATCTTAGACAAACACAGCAAAAGAGCAGAAAATGAAACCCCATTAAATATGACGGACAAATACCTAGATGTGTGATGTGTGGTTCTAAGTTGCTTGGGCCCGTGATTGCCCTATGATTCTAATTTGCATTGGGCTCGTGATTACACTATGATTCTAATTTGCATTGGGCCCGTGATTGCCCTATGATTCTAAGTTTCATCGGGATCGTTATTGCATTATGCATCTTAGTAGCATTGGGCTCGCTATTGCCCTGTGATTTTAAGTTGCATTTGGGCTCGTCATTGCCCTATGGTGCTAAGTTGCACTAGTCTCGTGATTGCCTTATGCTTCTTAGTTTCTTAGCATTGGGATCGTGATTGCCCTTTGCGCCTTAGTTGCATTGGGCTCGTGATTGCCTTATGATTCTTAGTTGCACTGGGCTC
>VCCN01003539.1:1157272-1172250 GCA_006491835.1 Architeuthis dux | reverse complement strand
TGTCAATTTATAACTAGGTTCAACGCTTATTTGGGGGGGTGTCAATTTATAACTAGGTTCACGCTTATTTGGGGGTGGTGTCAATTTATAACTAGGTTCACGCTTATTTGTGGGGGTGTCAATTTATAACTAGGTTCAACGCTTATTTTTTGTAAAATCTGACTTTTAGTGATCCAACAAAAGGCAAGAGAAGTAACTTATTCAGTGATCACTCGCCACTTTTTCCAATGTTTTAATTGATCACCCTAAACACGGCATGCTGCCAAAAGACGTTGGTCCCATGACGGTTTTGTATATAACGACTAACCAGACCTGTTTTTTTTAATATAGATTTGTTAAATGTCAGGTGACGTTTTTCTCTGGATGATTATAGCAACATAACAATTGTTTAAGAAGGTATTGGAATGATGCGACCACATTTAATAGGAGCAATGCTAATGTATACATCGCACTCTTTGTGAGCTTAACTAGGCTCCGGATATCTGTGTTCTGAGCAGTACCTCAAGTTTGTCAATGAAGAGCAGGTTCTCTGAAGTCTGTCCTTCTACCACTGGTTTGTACGGGACGTGGGCTTCAATATACCCAGGTCATCCATACTGATGGAATACTCCCTCAAAGGCTCGGCTATTTGCCAGGAGAAGGAAACTCCAACAAAACGTACGACCTAGGGACCTTTCTCCCATCGTCCGACATCGGCAAGTCATGCTATGCAAACCCTTGGTTTAAAGGGTGAGGGTCGGCAGTGCGCAACACTGCACATCCCCTAAAACCTCATCGTGCAGGAATTTGGAATAGTCAACTACGGGCCCCGCTGGCATCTGAGGGCCGGCAAAACGTGCCCCCCCCCCAATCTTCGTTCGCGAAGCCAAGCCATGATATACACGCTCAATTGAGAGGCTGTTCAGGAACAAAAGGAAGAATTAAGAAATATCAGTTGCAAGAAAATACATTTTAATTCTACAGGAATAGTTACTTGGACAAAAGCAGCTATATCTTCATTGAGTACAAACATCCATGCTACATGGCAAAATAGACTAAAGAATGGTAGATCTAGCGACGCACATAGCCAAGTCAGTCTCTTATTGAACGTATCTGGGCTATTTTTGGTTGTGAAGTGAGGAAACTGCACTGAAAATCCACAAAAGAACAGGACATCAGGTTTCAGGTTCCAATTTCGACTACCTAGATCAGTGGATAATTGCAGTGCATCGAGTTACTTGGGGGTCATGGATTCAATCCCTTGGTCAGGCAGTGAAATTTATGTACAAGGTCTGTCGGGAATGTATCGAGCCATGTAATATAAACTAAAAGAAGCCTATGAGAATGATTCCTTTGTCCCCTTCAAAATAACCCCCCACCACGGAACATCACGCACTTATCCAAGCGTCCCTTTCACTTTTCAAAACAGTCTGCAAATTCCTCTTTCAGGATTGTCATCAGCTATCTTGTCGCGTTTTTCTTAGGAAGTTTGCTCGGAAGGTATCCAGCCATGTTGAATGTATCCAGAACCGGTTGCACGGCCTTGATGTAACTTGGAAACCAATCAGGGTGGATCTTACTGCACATTCGCGAACGGGCACATTTCTGTTGGGTTACTCAGTCGGCATTGAGACTCCATTGTGTGACCGTCACATGACCAAGTGAGTCGTTCTTCACGTCTCGCGCGGCGTCTTTTGGCAAAACATCGCATCGCCCAGGTTTGTCAACCCCCATTCCTTCCTACAGTCCAGATTTGGTTCCCTGCTACTTCTAGCCTTTCCCAAAGAGATTTCAGACCATGGACGAGATTAAGGAATACGCGAAGACCGTAGCTGATTGTGATCCCAAAAGAAGACTTTGCAGATTTTCTTTTTAAATTGAAGGGACGTTGTTGTAGAGATTAAATGTATCACAATGTTGTGGTTGTTTGATATGGTTTTATTCACAGTGTACAAAGGTCCGATACAAGTATGTTGTTTACTGGAAGCCTAAGTGATTAGGCATATTTCTATTAATGCGCTACGTATCACGCATGCGTCCATGTGTACGAGAAGTAGTTCTGTTGATATTGCTACACCCCCCTTACCAATGGAAAGATCATGGTTACATATGGAATTTCGAAACTAAATTTAAATGAATGTTATTGAGTTAATATAATTAGGTACACTATCTAAAGTTGGAACTATGATGAGATGAATAACTGTCATGTATTATTGTTCGTCAGGGGATTGTCTTCTTAGTGTAGGGAAAGTTATTTTGTTGTGAAACAGTTTGTAAATGAAAGAGTTGTTTGTTAATCACATTTTAGTATGTCAGTGTGTATGTGTAATAAAGTGAAACTTATATGATAATGATAATGAAACTAAATCATTACCAACTAGTCATCTTTTGTTCAGTATCTTAATGGCGTGTGTACTTCACGGCCACTTCTGCTTGTTATTGGAGTCTTTTGGTCTGGGACTGCGTTCGTGCTGGTGGAGTATAGCACCAATTTCGATGCATAATCAATCGGTCTGTCATTCTGCGTCAGTGCAGCTATATCAGATCGAGCGCTTTCGACTGTACGTTTAGCCATTTTCAAGATCGTGGAAAACTTTATTGTTTGCACGGTTCAAATAGTGTCAACATTAATTCCATTGGTTAGTTGGCGTGCAAGGCAAGTGATGGGCGAATGCAATATTTGTCAGAAGGGAGTTTCGGATATTTAGTTGTTAAACATATTTAAAACTCCCTGGCCATGGCTGAAAGAGATTTTGTTGAGGGTTTTAACATAAAAATCCCACTGACACAATAAAGAAGCACATACATTCATTAATCACTGTAAACAACGCCGAGTTTGGATCTATCTAATTGAAAAGCATTATTGGAGACTACCAACCCGGATAGCTATATGGTAATGTGAAAACTCATAAAAAAGGTTCGCCCTTGCGACCCTTTAATTTCCCAAAACCCCACCCCTATCTACCACTTATCAGAAACACTTAACAAGGTTATCTCCCAATATTTACCATGCAAATACAACATAAACTCTACCCATGAATTCCTACAAATATTAAATTCAGTTACACCTTCCAACGGTGTTTGACCTCACTCGACGCGGAGAATTTATTTACCAACGTTCGATGAAACTATTGAAATCATCTGCAAATGTGTATATAAACACAGTTCCTTATCACCACCCTAAATCAAACAGGCTGTTCTCCAAAAACTATTACGTTAGTGCATCACAAAGGTTCCTTTTTATGACCAAAACGGAAACATATATACACAGACCAACGGTGTTTGTATGGGCAGTCCCCACGGACTTACTTTTCCCGATTTTTACATGCCACATGTTGAAAATTGCCTAAAACTACTCTGTATGTTCGTTACGTCGAGGAGATGTGTGTCTTATCCAACACCCTGGAGGATATAAATATGCTTAAATCGTCCTTCGAACAGAACTCTGTTCCTAATTCCACCTATGAACTCAGCATCAACAATAAAATCCCTTTCTTGACGTTCTTGTTGATGCCAACCACCAAACCTTCACCACCTCTCCTCATAAAAAGCCTACCAGTAAAGATTCCTGCCATCTCAACTACAAAAGGAAATGCCCCCACCGGTATAACATTGCCGTTATGAAGAACTTTATTCAGCGTGCACAATTAATCTATTCTTCCCGCACAATATTCCTTAAATAACTTTCTATAATCAAGCAAACACTCATAAACAACGGCTTCCCCAACTACGTCGTTGACAACCAAATTAAATTAGCATTGAATAAACTCCACAACAATAACACAAACAAAAACAACAACAACAATAAAAACAAAACCATAACCTTATTTTACCCGATGCACCCGATGCACCCGATGAACCCGATGCACCAAAACTACAAACAAGACAAGTCTATCTTGAAACGTATAATACGTCAATACACCTCTGCTGTCGAACCAGAGAATCCCAATAAATAATCTACTCTAACAAACAAAAAACCTCAAACATCGTCATGATCAACAAACCCTCCCTACAAAAAGACACATCTATAACTCAAACTGATGTCGTATACAATTCACTTGCCCTTTAGGAAACTGTCTCTCCCTTCCACAATCGAAACGTTATATTGGACAAACCACTACTACTCTATCCCGATGCCTCACTTGCCACCTCTCCGATCTGAGCGCTATAAGAACCCACTTAAACAAACACACACCCTTTCAGACTTCCATACGCCAAATTCTTGTTAACAACATACGCATTATAAAAATAAAGTTTCCACGATCTTGAAAAACGTACAGTCAAAAAAGCTCGATCTGATATATCGTTCGGACAATATTTATATACATTGCATCCGAATACACGTTCTCTTGTGCGTAAACAAGAAAAATTAACCAAAAAGATGTCGGTATCTACCGTAACATAGTGAGTTCGATCCACACTAGTTACCGGTCTAGTATAACATTCTGACTGACTTACCAATTAATACATATTTACACAGACATGGCACTTCTATTTCCAGAAAAAGAGTATTTATTCAATATGTTTTTATTATGCCAATTACAATTTGCTGAAGCTGCCATAAGAGAAGAGTGTTTACTCTTTCAGGTTTCGAATTTATGAGATCTGCTATCTTTTCTGTGGTATATCCGACCAGGTTGCATCGAAAACACAAACTAAATCTAAACAAGCAAAAGTGTGTTTGTGTTGGACTTGATTTACCGCCAACAAAAAGGCAGAAAGGAGTCATCGTACATCTGGCAGACACTCACACCTCTCGACTTTGCACCAAGGCAGAGTTGGCGTCAGTGCATCACGAACTGCCCATCTGAAAAGACATATTGTTTACAAAATGTAATTGTGCCTTTCCCTAGCAAAGAAGTGAGGTGTCAGTGTACCGTGATGCACCCGTGTGGTGCACCGTCAAAATACCGTTGTGGAAACTCCGGTACCTGACGAGACTGCAGTCGTTGGTTCTTGCCTGGGTCCGCCAGATTTTCGGGTCACAGCTGAGAATGGGAAGGTGGGTCATATCGAAAGCTAACGAGACAATGCGAAAAATAGGTGATATAGGAATTCGATTTATTTGCAGTTTTTATAAACAGGCCGATAAAAATGAGAAGACAACAAAGCGAATTACTGTTTGCTACGCTTAACCTCCTGTGGTCTCCTATCCCTTTGTCAACTGTCGCCCATCCTATTAGTAGCAAGCATATGTACGGTCCAAGAACCCCTACCCTCGTGGTCAGCCAGCAGCTACTCTCTACTGACACCCCACCCAAATTCAAAAGTTTCCCTTTGCCTCTGCTCAGTCAATCCACGCACAGCAAATTCACCCGTTGCCCAAAGCTATGCCAATCCCATGGTGACCTACTTCCCGGGGAGAAAGTTTTATCTCTATTAACTATCCCCTATCAAACCGCTTTGCTACATCAGGGCCCCTGGACCCGTCCCTGGATCCACGCTCGTATTCGATTACTCATTTCATTGTTTCAGTTCGCTTGTTTTTTTAATTTCCTTGGCGTATTTTCTAATTTGGTTGACGTTGTTTGGTTTACTTTTTAATTTGCTCGAGAAAAAGTATAGTAGTGTTGCTTTAAACACAAATCTCTCCTTACAGCTGACACAGTGTGTGTTAGGATCAATCTTATGGATTCCAGTTATTATCCTGTAGGCTTCCAGAGTACCTGATCTCTTTCTTCTGAACACCAGAGTAGGTAAATTCAATACACGGAGACGTTGGCACTATGAAAGATCTCCTATCTCTGGCAATAGTGTTGTAGCCACTCTCTATAAAGTTGTAGTATTTTGGTGGGGAGACCATACACATGTTGCAAACTATAAATTCAAATATAAATTGATAAAGGGTTGTTTTTAAATTTGATCTAAAGCCGTAAAACTATGCACCACCTTGACATCTAAAGCCGTGGTCTATGCCCACCTTGACAGCTAAAGAGATTGATGTCCCCCTTACTACCAAATTTGGTGTTGAAAAGGAGTAATATAATAATGTTAAATTCAAATATTAGATTTTTAAATCACAAAGAAAATATCTGCAATAATACAAATTATTTGTACACTGATATATGAAATCGAGGGCAGTTACTAAAATATTGCTCATTGCTCATTGCTTTTATACCTCACAAAGTTGACGAGTTGAGCATTAGTTACTATGGCATCTACAGTAATTAATAGTATTGTGTGATTAAAAATTAGTAAATAATAGAATTGTGTAATAGTATTGTGTTATTAGGAATAAATAAGGTAAATCTTTACACGACTTAGTCTAAATTCCAAATTGCCCACCAATATATTTAAATTGCCCCCCCCCCCGTGGGCCGTGCATCTAATGTTCAGAATCAATGATCAGTAGCAAACTCTGTTTTTGTGATTTGTTACGTTGTGCATTGTTCCAGTGGGTGCATACGAAAAAGCGGAATTCGTGACGAAACGAAATGTACGGCATGTCGTAACCTAATTGACGAGTTGTGCATTGAAACCAGACAAACTCGTTGAACCGAAAAGAGGGTGATTTATGGAAGGCATGAAACACCGCTGCACACCTCTGGTCGAAAAAAAAGAGGTGCATCTTTTGTAGTCGTGTCAGGAAATTCATTGCAATGTAAAAGCCCTGACTCACAGATAGGTATGAGTTGCCATCAATCGCAATGAAACGGAAATATTATATCGTTAGCAATAGAACTGCAATGACGGGAATTTCCGTCATCCGCAGTTAATAACGCCGATAATGTCCCAGGTCGAGCGAGTGTGTGTCACTAGATAGTTAGTTAGTGCCATTATGGTGGCTAGGACTTCAACCGTCCCAGTCCTGGCTCTACATATCACAAGTTTCTCTTTTTCCGGGAGAGAGGGAGAAGGGATGGATCCATGCCTTTCCCAAGGGCATTGGTGCGAAATGAACGCAAACTGTCTCAGTCGGAGTTTGAACACGGTTCGCCGAGTCCATTCTTCGTGCCGTTAATCGTTCGGCCACCCCGCACCTCCTATTATTAATACGATATTAGGCTTTATCACCTTATCCGAATCTTATCCTCCCTCCCCAAATAAAAACTGACACGAAACACTCACCAAAATTATTGTCATAAACCAATATGGATAAACATCATTTGCTAAAAAAAGGCATTCTTTCGATTTCTGTTCACATAACTTTTGACCATTGTCGAAATTGACTACGGTTGCTCAAAAGGGAATAGAAGCATTTCACTAGGCGACTTACAAACACCACTTCAACTGCACATCTTATTAATTTAAAAGTATTATTTATAAATTATTAATCATTTATTTATATTTATATTTATTTTTTCAATGTAATAATATTTAATATTTATCATGGTTACAGCGGATAATAGTGTTTAATTACAATTCTATTCTTCTCGCATTGTCTTATTTCTTTGTGCACCGTTTTTAATATCGAGTGAGCCAGGGTGTAAACTTTACCATTTATAATCAGACCAGCTTCCTTACATTGTGCCGAAAGTGCTTTTGCTGTCCGTTGAATTTTACAGACACTAACATAGTTTTGCCAATGTGTGCATCCGTAGTCGATTTCGACAATGGTTAAAAGTTATGAGAACACAAAACAAAAGATGCAAATATACACGAAACAATCACCTGAATTACTGTATTAAAACTTCAAGGTTAAGATTCGCTTCAGTTAATCTAGTTGAAAGAAATAGAAAAAATGTTTTTTCGACAGAAAGTTTGGGTGCTTTTAATCCACTGAGGCAGTGTCCGTTCCAAAGGGTCATGGTTGGTCAGACTTTATGTGTTATGTTATGGGAGTTGTTGATGATGATGTTGATCAACGTATAAAGTACCGTAGGCCCCACGTATATGTTACGTGGTCGAGTAGGGCTCGGTACTAAATTATGTAATTTGTGATTTGTGAATCGAGGGGCACCCTGAACAAATTTTGTTATCATACACCCCTGCTACCATGAATATACAAAGGTATACATTCGATGAGTGTACCGTGTCGACCGTTGTTGGTTGATCAGTTGGGCTGAACGGAATTCTCATCCAGAATATAGTTGAATTTTGAGTTGTCAAACAATGTCAAACAAACTGACGACGTATAGCTGCTACAGTGTTTCTCTTTTAAACGCTGTAAGTTGCATTTGTCTCATATTTCTGCACTTCACGTCAAAAAGATGTGTATCTCTGGAAATACTGAGTTCGATTGACCGTGACCCACGTGGAGGGAACAGCAGGGAAACGTACACAAGGTCTAGCTACCTCTTGGACAGCTGGCACCGGTTTCACTCTCTCTGAGTTTTCACCTATATTTATCGGTGTGAACATTTCTAACACGTAATCATTTCTTGACCATTACATCATTTTTGTCAACAAATTCTTTAGCCGGATCGGCCGACATGTTTTTGTTATTGTAAATTCTTGTACAAGCATTACATAATCAGGTTTCAATCTGGAATTTCATCTTTGCTTATCAATTAACAAAACAAAACCCCCATTTTAATGACTTCCTTAGTTTTCAATTTCAGTTAAATAAAACAATTCATGTTGTTTACCATTTGTCAATATAACCGATATCCTAATTCTGACCTAAGAATCGCATTTTATATACACTTCACAATTATGTATATACGCATTGCATTTTCAATTTAATTACTTTAAGATTGATTAATTAGAAACTAATTTTCTTCTTTTTGTCTGTTATCCATCTACTATTTGTTTATTTATTTTATTGGCCCAAACGAAGGGCTCACTTTGCTATATATTGTATGTGAAACAGCCTGCAATACATATGATGTAAAATAATTACCTGACCGTCGTACGAAACTACAGCTTCGAAATATTTAAGTTACTTCTTTTCAGTTTTACAAATTTAGATATTTTATATAATAATAATAAAATTTAAAACAATATTATATATAATTCAAAAGAGTGAAAGTCAAGGGAGATAATTCATAGAAACTATGTAGAAATATATATAATCTTTTATTGTTGTTGTTGTTGTTGTTAGATATCTCGACAACCGCTGATCCCACAAACTTCAAACTCGGCACTGCACTGCCGTGTGTGCTGTCTAATGTATCCGGCGAATGTCAATTTCGTACAATGGGCAGTTGTTGAGTAATCGCAGTGCACACACACTCAGAGATTTCTTCAATTCTAGTGACTCCAAGAATTTGTTAGTTTTAAGAAAAATCGATGTTTTAAAGTTTTGTCAGGGGGCTCTATTTAGAATGTAACTGTAATCGTAAACTGGACCGTTACTTTCCGTCCGTTGTACGGAAGTGAGGTTTCGAAGTATGCTCTTACTTGTTCATTTCGTTAACTACCTTTTTGTAAAATCAGTTCAAGTAATTTTTTGTGCTTTCATTAAGGTTTTTTATGGGGCGGGGGCTGCCGGAAGGTGCACGTGATTCCATCAGGGAATGTGCGGAGCCCGCCCTTGGAGTGTGAGTTTCCTCTTGCGCACTCCCAGGCAGTCCCCTCCCCCAAACCCTTAATGAAAGCACCAACAAATTGTCATTAAAATATCAAGAAGCCTAGATAACAACCTTCACAAGGGAAGTAACCGAATACATCGAAGCCTCACTTCCATACAACGGACTGAAAGTAACAGTTCAGTTTACCATTACATTTACATTATAAATAAACCCCCCAGCTGAAACCATCAAAATTGATTTTACTAAAAACTAACAAATCACTTGATTACTGCCGAACATTTTTTGTATTTCTATTTTTTCGACTAGGTTAACTAAAGTGGATCTTTAACAACTTCAATATCAAAGGAAAATATCTGGGGTTAAGATTCGTAGGTTCAGTCAAATCCCAAAACTCTATTAAAATGTTTTCTTTCTGGAAAGAAATGTGCTTCCGATCAATAATTTTGAAGATGACAGTTTGAAAAAAGAATTATGCATTGAATTGAATAACAAATGTAAACATTAAAAAAAAAATGCAAAGTAGACGTACGGGATAAAAATAGATATTTAATCTGAAAATTATTCATGGATATGCTTTTTATCAGTTTTTTTTCTTTTCTTCTTCTTTCTTCTTCTTCTTCTTCTTCTTCTTCTTCTTCTTCTTCTTCTTCTTCTTCTTCTTCTCATGGGTTTACACCCCTGCTACCTGCTATGAATATCATCATCATCATCATCATCATCATCAGCAGCAGCAGCAGCAGTAGCAGCAGCAGCAGCCGTTATAAGTTCACTGCTGGACAAAGGCCTTTCCCATCTCCTTCCATGACGACCTATCTTGTGCTAACCACTACCAAGTATTACCGGCAAACCTTTCTATCTCGTCCCTCCAGCTTGTATCTGGTCCTTTTCTACTTCTTTTAATGTCTCATGGGCACCAATCGGTTAGTCTTGTCCCCTATTTATTGTCATGTCTTCTTGCTAGATGGCCAGCCCATTTCCACTTTTGCTGCTTAATTAGTTGTATACTATCTTTCACTCTAGTCCTCTCTCAGATCCATGTTGATCTTTTTCTATCTCTTAGAGTTATTCCTATCATTGCTCTTTCCATGGCTCTCTGTGCTATTCCGAGCTGGTATTCAGCTCGTTTGGTTAGTTTCTATGTTTCGCAACCATAAGTCATGGCTGGTATTATGCAGCCGTTGTATACTTTACGCTTTAGACACGTAGGCAAGGTGCTCTTCAGAATGTCTCTATTCAACCGAATGCTTTCCAACCTATCGTTATGCGTCGTTTTATTTCGCAGTCATGATCCTTCTCTAGCTTTATTACCTGACCTAGGTAGATGTATTCATCGACCTCTTCTAGAATCTCACCTTCTATCTTTATGACCTTTTGGGGAACTTTATCGTTGAACATTACTTTTGTCTTTGTTCTGTTCATCCTTAAGCCTACTTTTTTACTTTCCCTATTTAGGTCGGTTAGCATGTTTTGTAATTCGTCGGATGCTTCCGACGTCATAGGAATGTCATCGGCAAATCTTAAGTTGCTTAAGTATTCTCCATCTATGTTTATTCCCATTCCCTCCCAATCGGTTTTTCGAAAGATGTTCTCAAGGCTCGCTGTGAATAGTTTATGTGATATTGTATCCCCTCGTATTACTCCTTTTGCTATCTTTATCTTGTTTGTATCTTTATGTAGTCTAATTATTGCAGTGCCATTTTCGGATATGTTTTGGATAATTTGTATGTAGTTTTCGTTTACGCCTTATTCACCAGAATATGGTTGAATATGGTTGAATTTTGAGTTGTCAAACAATGTCAAACAAACCGACGATGTATAGCTGCTACTGTGTTTCTCTTGTAAACACTGTAAGTTGCATTTGTCTCATATTTCTACACTTCACGTCAAAAGATGTATAGTTCGATTGACCGTGCCTCATGTGGAGGGAGCAGCTATACTTATCGGTGTGCGAAATTTTAACACGTAATTCTTTCTTGACGTTAAATCATTACATCATTTTTGTTTGCGTCAACAAATTCTTTAGCCTGATCGACCGACATGTTTTTGTTATTGTAAATTCTTGTACAAGCCTTCCATAATCAGGTTTCAATCTGGAATTTCATCTTTGCTTATCATTTAACAAAACAAAACCCCCATTTTAATGACATTCCTTAGTTTTCAATTTCAGTTAAATAAAACAATTCATGTTGTTTACCATTTGTCAATATAACCGATATCCTAATTCTGACATAACAATCGCATTTTATATACACTTCACAATTATGTATATCCCCATTACATTTTCAATTGAATCATTTTGAGATTGATTAATTAGAAACTAATTTTCTTCTTTTTTTCTGTTATCCATCTACTATTTGTTTATTTATTTTATTGGCCCATCCGAAGGGCTCACTTTGCTACATATTGCATGTGAAAGAGCCTGCAATAATTGCCATGTGAAATAATTGTCTGACCGTCGTACGAAACACAGCTTCGGACTATTTAGGTTACTTCTTTTCAGTTTTGCCAATTTAGATATTTCATATAATGATAATAATTAAATTAAAAAAATATTATATATAATTCAAAAGAGTGGAAGTCAAGGGAGATAATTCATAGAAACTATGTAGAAATATATATATTCTTTTATTGTTGTTGTTATTAGATATCCCGAGAAGCGCTGATCCCCAAAAATTCAAACTCAACACTGCACTGCCGTGTATGCTGTCTAATATATCAGGCAAAAAACTTCGTACAATGAGCAGATGTCTTCAATTGTAGTTCCTCCAGGAATTTGTTAGTAGCAAAGGTTGTAACTAGGGGGCTCTATTTACGATGTAACTGTAATCGTAAACTGGACCGTTACTTTCCGTCCGTTGTACGGAAGTGAGGTTTCGAAATATGCTCTTGTTCATTTCGTTAACTTCCTTTTTGTAAAACCAGTAATTTGCCGGAAGGTGCGCGTGGGTCCATCAGGGAATGTGCGGAGCTCGCCCGGGGAGGGGGGATTCCTCGTGCGCACACCCGGGCAACCCCCTCCCCAAATCCTTAATGAAAGCACCAAAGAATTGTCATTAAAATATCAAAGAAGGCTAGATAACAACCTTCACAAGGGAAGTAACCGAATACATCGAAGCCTCGCTTCCATACAATGGACAGAAAGTAACGGTCCAGTTTACCATTGTAAATAGAGCCCCCAGCTGAAACCATCAAAATTGATTTTTCTAAAAACAAATCACTTGATTAGTGCCGAACATCTTTTTTGTATTTTTTCGACTAGGTTAACTAAAGTGAATCTTTAACAACTTCAATATCAATGGAAAATATCTGGGGTTAAGATTCGTAGGTTCAGTCAAAGCAAAAGCTCTATTAAAAAGTTTTTGTCAGTGCTTTCAATCAATATTTTTGTAAAAATGAGTTTTGAAAAAGAATATTATGCATTGCATTAAATGAAAACATTAAAAAAACAAACAATGCAAAGTAGACGTACGGGATCAAAATGGATATTTAATCTGAAAAGTATTCATGGATATGCTTTTTGATCAGTTTTTTCGCAAGTAATTTTCGTTTTTTGTGCTTTTTCAATCCATAAGACATTTGTTTGTGGACACGATCTTTTGTATCTCAGCCAAAGATGGATTTCCTGGGATTTATGGGACCTGGGACTACTGCTACTGGGATAGTGGCTGTGTTTAAATGCCACATTCTTGCTGCTTCGATTTCCAGAACTTTATATTTTCAGAGTTTTTAAAATTCCTTTGCTGAGATGTTTTTATCAGACGGGATGGCCATGTCTATAAGGTAGCATGTATGGTCTTTGAAGTCTTTTATCACTATATCTGGTCTATTAACTTGTATAGTGCGACCGGTGTGTATGGTGAAGTCCCATAGCAACGTAACCCCTTTACCTTCTAGCACAGGTGATGATGATGGCGATGATGATAACGTTCAAAATCAATGATTTAATGCAAATTCTGTTTTTGTGATTTGTTACGTTGTACATTATTCCAGTGGGTGCATACGAAAAAGCGGAATGTGTGACGAAACGAAATGTACAGCATGTCGTAACGTAATTGACGAGTTGTGCATTGAAACCAGACAAACTCGTTGAACGGAAGAGGGTGATTTATGGAAGGAATGAAACACCGCTGCACACCTCTGGTCGAAAAAAAGAGGTGCATCTTTTGTAGTCGTGTCATGAAATCCTTTGCAAGATAATCCATTGCAAGATAAAAGCCCTAACTCACAGATAGAAATGGGTTGTCATCAATCACAATGAAACGGAAATATTAAATCGTTAGCCATAGAACTGCAATGACGGAAATTTCCGTCATCTGCAGTTAATAACGCCGATAACTTCCCAGGGCGAGCGATAGTGTGTCACTAGATAATTAGTTAGTGCCCTTATGCTGGCTAGGACTTCAGCCGCCCTTATCCTGGCTCTACATATTACACGTTTCTCTGTCTCCGGGGGTGAGAGAGAAGAGATGGATCCATGCCTTTCCCGAGGGCATTTGTGCGAAATGAACCCATTCTTGGCACCATTCTTGGTCCATTCTTCGTGCCGTTAACCGCTTGGCCATCCCGCACCTCCTAGCGTGTCACTGCCGACCCTTTTGTTTGTTCCATTTGGCAGATTGTAATCACGAAAATACCTTCGACGCGCCTGGAAAGCCGGAAGCGTGTCTTACTAACAATTGCCCGTGTGTACCTAGACACCCGCCCCGCCGACACCCCCAATGTATAGCGGAGAACGACGTGCCTCTGCGTGTGTGTATGTGTGCGAACGCGTGTGTGTGCGTGTGATATTCGATTAGTAGTAAAAATGTTCACGTGACCTATTTGCCAAGACTTTTAAGACAGAAATGTCACAATTGTTTTTTTTTTGTCTAATGTTCAAAACCGAAGAATTGCTTAACATTCCATTAATTATTCGGTCTCTGTAGAAAGAGGATTATACGAATGGATCGAAAATTCCTACAATAAAATCAACGTAATAAGAACATAATAATTAGTAAATTAGACTACTGATCCGTGCGTTGGTTTTTAAGGTCATGGTTTTAATAAGGATTGCAATTAAAATAACTCGAAAGTCACATCAGGTCAACCGCTCTGTGAAACATATTTTCAGTGTGTCAAAAAAATTATTCGTCTAGAACAAAGCCATTTTCGTCATAATTCATCACACATATATGTCAAGATATATAGTCTAGAAAGATGTGTAGCTTTAAACACTAAAGATGTTGCTGAGAAAAAAGTTTTATCTTTTAATATAGAAAGTTTCATATTTATATAAGTTTATCTTTATATAAGTCTTACAGTCGTAAAGCATTTAAGATGTTACTACGGAATACATATGTATTAAAATGCCCGTGATTAGCGGATACATATTAGACAGAAACAACTATACATACTCATATATATTTACAACATATATATATAGTCTGTGGAAACTTTGTTTTCTCGTATCTGTGTATTCCTCGTAACTGTTTACACATTTCTAAATACACCCCATAGTGTATGACAAATCTCCCGTACTGCCTTCCCCAATCCGAAAAAAACCCCTCGCCATCCCGCCTGTAATATACCTGCCCCGATCCCCCCTCA
>VCCN01003539.1:1115956-1127719 GCA_006491835.1 Architeuthis dux | reverse complement strand
GAAACGAACTCCGTGTGGGGATCGAACCCGCGTCCACCCTGTGTATTATATGACAAAAAGTCCACTCTGCAAACGTTGTAAGGGGAATAACTTTGCACTGACTAGGCTCGATTATGGAGAAATCGAACGTTGCTTTTACTATTAGGTGTTTAGTCAATACAAATGTACCCCCTTACAACTTTTACAGAAAGGACATAATTACGGAGTCCCCCCGCCCCTTACAACGTTTGCAGAGAGGGCATAATTACGAGCCACCCTATATATAAAATTAAATATCGCCGTGTTTAATATCACGTCATATCTTTCTGGCTTGGCGATAGTATTGATCATATCGTGATTTTAAAAGAAAAAGTTATTGAATTTAAGCATGGGCGTCCGCTGCCACGGGGGCGGGGGCAAATAGATATATTTCCAGAGGTTGGGGCAAAGGGATATATTCTAGCTGCAACCCTGTTACCAGCGAAGAATAATAACATATTTTTATATGGGTACAAGTTGGGGTTACATAAAACAATTGTACAGCACCATTATCCTTTATTGACTATAAGGTTCCAGGTTTCAAACCCCCTCACCTTAGGTTAAAATATCCGATCCGGGGGTGGGGAATGCCTCATTTTCCTCCCACCCTATCACACGCCCATGAATTTAGGGGTGGTAATATTTCGTCCAGAAGGGGTGGTCGTAATTATCAGCTGACACTGCCCGATAGCTCTTATAACCTGTTCTATTGTAAAAATAAAGTGTCTTAACTTTATATTATATACAAGAAGTTAGAAATCTGGACTTGGTAACCGTCCTTTTTAATATTCTGTACATAAATACTTTTAAAATACTTTCAAAGATTGTATATATGATGCTGTGGTTGGGTCTGTTGGCCTAGTGTATGGATAGTAGTTGTTCTCCAGATATAACCCTTGGTTTGTTGATAATGTTTGTATGGTAGGTATGAACAAAATGGACCAACATTTGTAACGGATACCTATCCCATATATGTATGTTTGCACTCACGCAATCAGGGCATTCAAGGGAAATAACTTGACCCACATATATTTTCCCTCAGAACACCCAGATGTTATTCCAAGGTGGGTGGTGATGAAAGAGGGAAAGGGATGGGTGGTGATGTAAGAAACAGAGGAGTGGTGATAGTCGTCACTGACAAGTCGACATATCAACATAACGAGCGTAACATTTTAATGACGTAATAAAAGAATATTTGTTTGTTCTTTTTTGAAAATCAATTCTAGAAATCAAACTGTGACGTAAGGTTGCGTTCGTTTTTTAGAAGAAGCTAAGACATTTTTTAACATATCTCATATCGCGGTGTTCATTTTTTTTACAATACTGCTCATAAGTAGGTTAACAAGCGTAATCCCTGTGTTATTTGTATATGCTTGCATTCTTTCCATATACAGGAATACCTTGATCAGTACAGTTCTGAACGGTTAAGGTATTGTGTACAAAATAACGTAACGAAAAAGAAAACACATTAAATCATAATAAGACTTGAACAGTGCGGTTTTGAACAGCACGGGACATTTTGGAACGAATTAACTGCACTAATCAAAGCATACCTGGTCTGTATTTGTCTGCAAGTCTTCCAGACATTTCTTGGACCTTTGTTAAATCATCTGAACACACTTCCCTTATATCTTTTTGGCGAAGGTTTCGTTAAATACTTGTTCCCAATGGCTGACTAAAACTTGCGGGAATCTTTTACAAATACTAATTTAAGGCTATTTAACTCAATAGTTTGGCTACTATTCCAAACAACAATGTTCGTTAGCTTTTCCAATCTCCTTGCCGATTGATTCTAAACAAAAATGTAGCAATCAAATTCAATTTTTAAATGTTTCCCCCAGAAACATGCATAAATGCATGCCTTGCGGTACTGATTTCAATAAAATGTGGTTCTTCTTGCATGAAGTTCCTTCTTTTAACATTTAAAACCAATCCCTACTTGCAGAATTTCTGTTCGTTCCAATACTTATGAGCAGTACTGCGCATGCGTTGGCAGGCATTTTAGCCTTAATCGTTTTGAATGAAATAAATGTCGTCATAACTTTGGTTTGTGGACGCAGTGGACTAAAAACAGATGACATACAATGAATGGTGATGAAAGAAGAGGGTGGGGTGGTGATGAAAGAAAGAGGGGGTGGTGATGAAAGAGGGAAATACAGGTGTGGTGATGAAAGACAGAAAGGGGTTGTGATGAAAGAAACAGATGGGTGGTGATAAAAGAAATAGATGGGTGGTAATGAAAGAGGAAAAGAGAGGGATGGTGATGAAAGAAAGAAAGAAAGATAGAGAGAAGTGGTTATGAAACAAATATGAAAAGGTTATTTTCCATCAGAACACCCAGGTTTTATTCCGAGAACCAAAGTTAATCTTTCCAAGTACAACTCTTAGATAACCGAGTCTCTGAACATGGAAATTTAACACTTGATATGAAATACGATACCCATTGTAGACCAAAGGTCTAGGAAAAGCTTGTATCTTGTCACCTTCGATCTTACCTTGGAACCATTGACAAGAAGCACTCCAACGGTCGACATTTCGACCAACCTCACATCCTCCACTCACCTCTTCCTATAAGAACTATTTTCCTTCTCAGTCCGGATTTGTTTCCTTAACAGATCTATGGCTGTTCCACAGAGACGCGCCTCTCACCTTCTACTACGTACGTACGCATTCATACACACACACACGCACACACTCTTCCTTAACATCTTCAACAAACTAAGAACACTTACTAAGTAGTAAACCAAACTTCTTTAAAAGCAATTTCTTCTTCTTCTCAACAGATGGGAATTACATTATTGTTATGCTTTCTTTAATAAATACACTTTTATTATGTTACATCCTTGACTGTATTCTTTATTTCCATTGCATAATTTCACTGATCATCCCTCCATGAATTTCATTAATTTTACTGCAGGCACAAACAGAGAAAGAAAGATACATCGAATCTTCTCCAGCGCATATCTCTAACCTTATTCTTTCCACCTCTCCAATATCAACACTCTATCATCAGCACTCTAGCTTAATACAGCCGTCTGGCCCTTAAGTCTATTATCACTATAAGTACTACTACTATTATGACTAGTAGCTTACTGCTACGATCCTTGTTATTGTTTATACCATTAACCTTTTCCATTTCACATGGAGTCATATATATTTAATCAGTCAGCTATATTTAATAATAGTCCTAATTACATCAATATTAGTTCTATTTACATTGACGTCCGCTCGTATGTACAAATTACAGCTTGAAATCGACACGTGAGACATTTTTTTTTAAATGCAAAAATCAGCATATTATTCGATTTTAATAAAATTGTCGATACTTATTTATTGAAGGACGAATTTTAAAAAAAATAATTTCCCATTCCAAATTTTGTTCATATGGGCGCATTTTTAGTTTTATCTAATTTAAGTATAATTCAGGCTTTTGATCTGTGAAAAAATGTTTTTCACTCAATATTAATTTTAAAAGGATTTTTCCTCATTTTTATCGATTTATTCCGATATTTTAAAATTGTTTACATGTATATGTTTTATTCTTTCTATATCGTGGTTCGACTGGAATTTATATAAACATATATAACAATGATGAATGACTAAATATAGTGAAATGATGAAAAAATATTTACCGGCTGTATTTTTAATATATTTTATTCTGTTTTTTGTTTATATACATTGACCGCTATTTCAAATTATGGCAGCTGCAGACGACAACATGCCTTTAGTTGCACGGCGCAGCTATAGTGCATTTTAATCTTGTTTATTTTTTCCACTTAAGTGTATGTGTACTGCATTGTCTACCATACATTTTTTTAATCAAATGTCGCTTACACGCTTGAAATGTTTTTTCATTTTTGTTCATTTTGTTCATACCTATTGTATGGGGTCACGAATTTTTGAAATTTCCATCCTTTTGTATTTGGAGGAAAAGACCCTTGTTTTAAAGAAGAAAGAAAAAAACAAGGCAAAACGCGGTACTATTAACATTTAATGATATGAGTCACGGTTGAACGAGAATGAAAATCCATGTCAACATTTATCAATGATACGTTGATAGTGTCAAAACATGCAATAGATACAGATGTGCAGTTCAGCAAGAACAAGAGTGAGTGTCCGAGAACAATGTAGCTCTCTATATACTCACGATGCGTCATAACAAGTCGAGCACAAAAAGGTGCGCTCGGCAAACAATGACACAAAAGGTTTAAGACACTATGGTTCGAGCATTTCAGTTATTTAAATGTCATTTTCTTTTTGCTCGTATGATCTTACAACAAGGCCTATACAGCTGCAATTTCACAGAACCTATTTATGTACCTCTCCCCTAAAAGTTGGAAGAGGTATATGTATTCACTCGCGTCTGTCCGCCTGTCTGTCTGTTTGTCCGCACGATATCTCGTGAACGAGTGGGTCATGCGCTATGTAAGAATTTTGGGGCGGATCCATGACATTTCTTCGATTGAGTGATGTTATTTATTATTCTGCAGAAAAAGAGTTTAAAAACGAACAGTTAATAAAAGGGGTAGATTTAAATTTTAAAGGACGTAATTCTATATTTGTACTTTCAAAGTTATCGTAATTCCATATTTGTACGTTCAAAGTTATCTCTCTTATTTTTTAATTGTCAAACTCCAGCACAAAGTCAGAGTTGTCTTTACTTTCCTATGTAACAAGAACAAGAACAAGAACAGGAACAAGTACAAAAACAAGAACAATCCTCACCAAAAATAGGTGAGGAAACCGATATGTAAAATCCCCATTCCTCTACCGTGATTTGAACTCATAGACCTGGTGAGTCTTACATATTTCCAAAGTTTATAGTATAATTATGCAAGGAAGTAGGAGTATAATTATGCAAGGAAGTAGGAGTATAATTATGCAAGGAAGTAGGAGTAGAGTTTGACTCTGGAGCAGCCAGGCTGGTTTTATTTTTAAATTTTCAATCAGTTTGTAGTTAGTGTATGTTGTTGGCAATGGTCTGTGCTCTCTGAATGCTTTCTACTTGCTCTTAGTCTTTATGTTGTGGGAGTTATGTTACCCAGGACACAAAGGAAATTGCAAAAATTACCACAGAGTAGGGGTTCCCAACCTTTTTCGTCCCGTTTACCCCTGGAAACTTTTCGAAAGTAAATTTACTCCCTATCCTGTTTTGTTCAGTAATTTGAGTTTACACTTCTAACATAATAAAACAACAGACAAGGGGGGAATTTTAAAATACTGTTTTTAACATTATTATTTGAAGTTCAAATAACAATAATGATAGCACATAACAATGTTATTTATTGAATCATAAAATTTACCCCAGGTTGGGAACCCCGGACGTAGAGTTTGCTCAAGTCGCTACACTGTTTTTGTTTCCTGTTAACACAGGAATTGCACAAACCAAAATGGGAAGAAACCAACTGTTACAAAGACGTAACAAGCACCAACATTATTTTAGAATATTATTAATATTAATATTGAGACATTTTAAAATAAATAAGCAACTAGCATTTCAAGTGAAATTATGAATCACCGCCACCTATATATGCCGTGTTGGGGGTGATCAATTAAAAAGTTGGAAAAAGGGGTGATCAATGAATAGGTTACTGTTCTCGCTTTTTGTTGGGCTGTGATCACTAAAAAGGTTTGAACTTTCAAAAGCCAAGCGTGCACAATCTAGTTACCAATTTAGCATACACTTACATTGCATATATTTACTCATTGAGGGAGTGTGTACGCAAAATCTCAAGTGTCTACTATGAACGGTTAGGGCTGGGCGAAGTCCGGATACATAGATAGATACATAGATACATATAAATGTCAGAACACATGAATAACCTAAACCCAGCAATAAACCAGTGTTGTGGGTAGTGGTGATTAATATATGGAGTATATATTTTAAATAGACATTAAATAAACTCTAGTTACCTAATTGTTTTTTAAATAAATATTTACAACTGTTTCTGCGACCCTCATTAATCTTTACACGACCCCACCCCAGGGGAATCGTGCCAGGGTTCTCTCTAAGCTGTGCTCCTGCGCACAAGACTAATTATACTGCGCAGTAAAATGTTGATGCCTCATACGATATGGGATTAAATAATAATCAATAAGAAAGCAATAAAGAGAACCAATGGACTGAATAGACCTTTGTTTCATAAACCTTGCAATAAAAATCAATATGTTTTCTGCACACGTCTTCTTCGGTTGCTCACAACCTTGTTGGACCCGCGCAGCCCTAGACAAATGAGAGGGAATCCCTACTTTGAGAAGCATTGGAATAATAAACATTTGTCTGTCATAAGATGCTTAGAGTTATCTATCTATAACAATGTTAGTAAGCTTTTCCCATCTCCGTGTTGATTGATTCTGAACAAAATTTTAGCAGGATAGAAAGATACTTGGTTTAATTAATTTAGCAATCAAATTCAATTTTTAAATATTTCCCCCCGATATTTAGCATTGAGAACCACAAAACATACATAAATGCATGCATGTCTCATAGCGCGGTGTTTATTTCTTTACAGTACTGCTCATAAGTATGTTAACAAGCGTAATTCCTGTGTTTTTTATGTATACTTGCATTCTTTCCATATACAGGAATACCTTGAATAGTGCAGTTTTAATTAGTGCAGGTCTTTATGTAGAACGCTTAAGGTATTGCTGTACAAATTAACGTAACTCAGTATAAGCTGGAAAAAAACACATTAAAACATAATAAGACTTGAACAGTGCAGTTTTGAACAGCACGGGACATTATGGAACGAATTAACTGCACTAATCAAAGCATACCTGGTTTGTATTTGTCTGCAGGTTTTCCAGACATTTCTCGGACCTTTGTTAAATCATCTGAATACACTTCCCTTATATCTTTTTGGCGAAGGTTTCGTTAAATACTTGTTCCCAATGGCTGACTAAAACTTGCGGGAATCTTTTACAAATACTAATTTAAGGCTATTTAACTGACTAGTTTGACTACTCTTCCAAATAACAGCGTTAGTTAGCTTTTCCAATCTCCTTGCCGATTGATTCTGAACAAAAATATAGCAATCAAATTCAATTTCTAAATGTTTTCCCCCGAAATTTAGTATTGAGAAACACAAAACATCCATAAATGCAAGTCTTGCGGTACTGATTTCAATAAAATGTGGTTATTCTTGTGTAAAGTTCCTTCTTTTAACATTTAAAACCAAGCCCTACTTGCAGAATTTCTATTCGTTCCAATACTTATGAGCAGTACTGCGCATGCGTTGGCAGGCAGTTTAGCCTTAATTGTTTGGAATGAAATAAATGTCGTCATAACTTTGGTTTGTGGACGCAGTGGACTGAAAACAGACGACATACAATGAATGGTGATGAAAGAAGAGGGTGGGGTGGGGATGAAAGAAAGAGGGGGTGGTGATGAAAAATATAGAGAGGGTCGTGACGAGAGAAATAAAGAGAGAAAGAGAGGGTTGGTGATGAAAGAACGAAAGAAAAAGAGAGGTGGTTGTGAAAAAATATAGAGAGGGTGGTGATGAGAGAAAGAGATGGATGGTGATGAAAGAAAGAAAGAAAGAAAGAAAGAAAGAAAGAAAGAAAGATAGAAAGGGAGAGGTGGTCATGAAAACAATAGAGAGGGTTGGTGATGAAAGAAAGAGAGGGTTGGTGACGAAAGCAAGGAAGAAAGAAAGAGAGAGGTGGTTATGAAAGAAAATAGAGAGGGTGGTGATGAGAGAAAGAAAGAGAGGAAGAGAGGGATGGTGATGAAAGAAAGAAAAAAGTGTGAGTGGTGATACAAGAATGAAAGAAGAAACAAAAGAGAGGGCGGTGAAAGAAAGAAAGAAAGAAAGAAAGAAGGGAAGAAAGAAAGAAAGAAAGAAAGAAAATTTAGACTAGGCAAAAAGAAAGAAAGAGAGTGAAGAAATGTGTTAATCTTCAGCCCAAGTGGCTGAAAGGCCTGACTCAAAAATTATCGGCGGATTTAATTATCCACTTCAAGGCCCGAAAATGAAATCATCAACTGGTAATTAGAAATGAACGTTAATTAATTGACCTATACGAATGAGTTTGTAGCGTCACGTCCCATATTTCATTAAACATAACATTGTATAATGACGACACGAATGGAAACGAGATGAGGCAGGCTGAAGGGAAGAATCGACTTTTGTGAGAGTGCAGATTGGCCGAGCGGTTAACGTTACTGGGGTTAACGTTACGAGTCGAGTTCAAACTCAGTTCGAGTTCAAACTCAGTTCATTTTCACTTCGCACTAATACCCTTGGGAAAAGCATGAATCCATCTCTCCACCCCCGAGTTATGGGTGAATTAGTGCAGGGTGAAGTGAGTGATAACCCCTCGGGTGCTTGTTACCTTTAAGTCTAATTCACATATCGCAAACGGGTCGAGTAGTAATGTGATATGTAGAGCCCTATCAGGGACGACTGAAGCCGTAATCAGCACAAGGGCACTACTTTACATTTTTTGTGAGAGTAATTTGGTTTTGTGCCTGTTTGATGGCTGAGGTAGTTTCGTTTTGCAATCGGCGCCACTGGTCGATAGAGGATTTCGAATGCTGACCAGCCACGCCTATGCGGGGGATGCAGGCCTTTCTGCAGCGTTTGCAGGAGAAAGTCTGGTCGCCGGAGGGAGCACTCGCATTACGGCGCTGCCTTCTTTCTTCTGTTTTTGCTCTGAGTTTTAATTTCGGCACGGGGGGTTGCTTGGTAGACCTTGAGTCGCTATGCATTCCTTTCAGTTGCCTCATTTGTCCACTGACTGGGGTTGATGCCGCAGGAGATGAGGTTCTCTTTCGGAGAGTCCCTGTATCTCTTCTTCTGTGGGGCACCGCTTCTTTGCTGGCCATGGGCTAGTTCTACGAAAAAGAAGATCTTTGGAGGCCGATGGTCCTCCATCCTCGCCACGTGTCCCGCCCATCGCAGGTGGGTCTTTTGAAGCATGACCTCGATTCTTGTGGTCTTGGCTTTCCTGAGGATCTCGCCATTTTTAACATCTCGAGAACCGGTTGCGCGACCGTAATTTAACTTGGCAACCAATCCTTACTGTGTATGCGTGAACAGTCACATTCCTGTAGAGTTATTCGGTCGGCAGTTTAAGTAAGCTTGTGTATTGTGTGACTGTCGCATTCGCAATGACCCTGCAAGTCATTCCTCACGACAGGATAGGTGTACCATGATGTCATCCGTGTGTTGCACCGCCAAGATACCGTTGTGGAAACTCCGACACTTGGCGAGACTTCAGTCGTTGGTTCTTCGAGTCACAGCTGAAAACGGGATGGTGGGTCATCTCGAAAGATAACGAGGCAATGTAGAAAATAGGTGTTTTTAGTAATTCGATTTATTTGCAGTTTTTAGAAACTGCCCGATAAAATGAGAAGACACAAAGCGAATTAGTATTCCCCACATCTACCCCTCGCACTCTATCTCCGGTCACCCGCCTTCATCGTGCCATGGTCAACTCCTACTGGTAGTAGTAGTCCCAACGCCTGGTTCAAGACATTCCAGGTCTATACTGTCCGGCTTCGCTGTGCTGATTGATTTCCCTCCAAAATCCAAGAAACCCCCCCCCTTCCTCAGTTGAGCCAATACCCCCAATCCCCTGGTGAGCTACTTTCCGGGGAAGACTTTTCTGAGAGTTTTTCTCAGACACTTGTTCCCTATACTAACATGCACAAGGCTTTATCTGTTACATGCCTATCACTCTGCTACATGTTTGAGAGCGGGAAAGAGTTGGGATAACAAAGCTGATCTTTAGAATATCAGCCGAGAGTGAGGCTAAGGCAGCCGGACTGGCATGGGCCCAGCTATGGGGAGTTGCCTAGAACCGAGTCCGCGAATGTGTGGTGGTTGCGGCTCTAGGCGCAACAAAGAATGTACACTAATAAACAAAAACAATGGTTAGTTCTACTCGATTGGGAAAATGTGAAAAAGCCGACAGATGTAATCAGTTATCGAATTTTGTAATATGGTGATCTTCCGTTTGAGTGTTAGCGTGTGAAAAAAAACATCATGGACTTCTGTAGTTGTAGTTGAGAACTCTCGCAGTATTTGGAATGTTGTGGCGTCCAACCTGAACCGTAGTTAGTTAGTTAGTTTGCTAACTATTAGTCCACGTTGGGCGCTGCAAAAGGCCTTGTTTAAACGTCGTCGCTTCTTCTCCCTCTCTCCGTCCGTCTGTGTCTTGGTATGTGGGTCTCTCCATGGGGAAGGCTTACTGGTCGTTTTATATACACGCCCTGGCTAACCCTGGCTAAAGTGCACGTAACCATGATGTGTACTCAAGATTAACGACATGTAATATTTTTATTCAATCACGTAAGTTATTGAATATGAGAGACGTGTCCCTTTTGATCACATCACCATGACCTGCTTCGGTCAAGCTGCGTTGCTAAATATATTACAATATACTCGCCTATGACGTAGAGAATCGGAGAAGAAGTGCCAGAATGATTACAGATTTGTAATTCACTTAATCATCGAGGTTTCTGTGGTCAGAATGATTTAGACATGTCCATGAAAGAATCCCCCCTCCCAAGGTATGAGATGCTACTTCTTTATTTCAGATTTCGTGCTGTTTGTTTAAACTGTTGAAGAGTATATCAACCTAGAATAGTCGAAGAGTATATCAACCTAGAATAGTGTGATAAAAACAACAATAAGGAGTAAACCTACTATTAAAATAATTATTTCAAAAATAAATAATGAATTTAAAAGAATTCGAAAAATAATCATATTACTTTATCTACTGATCCTTTGTATTATTAATATTAATTAATATTAACTTAGTCTGGTACAAGGCCACGTGTATGGGTAGCTAGTGAGGATCGAACTCACATTGGTAGCCAGGCTAGTTTGCTAACTACTAGTCCACGGTTATTCACAAGCTTGGCTTAGTCATGTACAGGGCCAGAGTAACGCGTAGTCGAACTCGCTACACTAGCAAACTGGTCTACCAGACGAGCTTGGTAACTATCGCCCTACGGTAGGCGCTCTCTTTTGTATCATTACTGATATTTACTAAGCTGAACTAAGTATGGCACATGGCCAGATTAAGGACAATAGACGAGCCATATCATAACTTAATGGTTTCATGGCCAAAAATCAACGGTTGGCCTATTCACGAGATTTACGACTGCTGTGGGATTATCTAAACCAGTGTCATTCACCCTAAAAGTCTTATCATAAAATGTCGGTCACCTGTCACTAAATCTCCTTACGTTAGCTTCTTAAGCGGTGATCGGTCAAATCAGTCCTTATGGTGCGATACATTTTTGACTGTTAAGTTGTCCAACTTTACCAAAATTATAAATTAACTTATTTTTTAATGTTTAGTTCATTCAAGCTTTCGAAGATCATGAGAATATGTGGATAAAACAAGGAGCGACAAAAAATTGACACACAAAAATTATTAGGATTTTTCTACTTTATATCAAGTAAAGTCAGTGAACAACAGTCTCGGAACTTAGTTTTCTTATTGTGTATGTTTACCACAAACTAGTTACTTTTTTAATATAGATCTATGTGTCATTCACTCCTCTAGTTTCATTCAGCCCTAAAATAATTCCATTCACCAGTTTAAGAAACACTGATCTAAAACTTTACTTTGTCTGTCACATAAGATGTGTTTTTCAAGTTTTTACATTCAGTCTGTGTGTTGTACAATAATAATCAGGAAAAAAGGTTTTATCAGTGTTGTTTTATTATAGAATTTCTCAATACTCAAAGGGGTAGAGCTGAAATATAAATAGGTGGTAAAACATGG
>VCCN01003539.1:1006527-1025917 GCA_006491835.1 Architeuthis dux | reverse complement strand
GCTTGTTAACCATTACTACACTGATTGTAAAACTAGGGGTTTCATGATATTACTGAAATGTTCAGGAGTTTCACAAAATGCCCAGGGATTTCACGAAATCACTAATATCCACAATCCTAATATAACAAGGACACTCCCGCCTACGTTCGTTGTGGAAATCAGTTCGCGCACACCGAGTTCACTCCTTAGGCTTGATAGTCGTGCTCAGTAAGTCGGCCGGAATTTGAGCTCGATTCACCGATTATATTTCCCGTGCTCTCAGCCGTACAGTCATGAATAACAAACACGTCTCGCAGACCATTGCTCGTGGTGTGCTAAGCTAAGCCTCGTAAATATCTACATACCGACATGTTTTAGTGCTATAATCTTATACTATTTAGTATTGCTTTTTTTGAATGAGTCATATTCTGATATACAGGGTGATTCAAAAAGGATGTGACCGTTTATGTGACAATTTGTATTTAAACTATTTTGAATCTAAAAACTATTTCAAAAGACACAAATTCCAAAATAAATTCCAAAAAGATGCTAATTACACAAACATTTTAACTTTACAATGGATGTTGAAAGTGATTTCCTTTAACCATGCAGGTTTCATTACATAAACGTTTCATTACATAAACGTGTCATTGCTTTGGGCAATGACATAGCTGACATAGCTCTGATATTTGCTGAAGCTAGAAGAGAGGAGCACCGAGAAATGGTCTAGAGCAGTAGTTTTTAAACAGGTGAATAAAGGACGATTGACTTAATTTTGTCAAACTCAAGGACAAAGTCACGAGTTGACTTTGTTTTCCTACCGTAACACGAACAAGAACAACGATCCTCACCAAGCGATATGTAAAATACCCATGCCCCTCTGTGTATAGTGTTGCCACGGGACTAATATTGTAGCATGACATTCAAGAGCGCGTAAATGTTACCCTCTTATACTTAGGGCTGTGTGTTTTATGCAACACCCTGTATGTAGTTGTTTACTAATCTTAGCTTAGTACTTCATAATGCCACAAATGTAGGGCACACAATGGGGATCGAACTCCCTACGCTACAATAGCATCACACGATAGCGAGTTGCTCTGATATTTATAAAACCTAGTTTGGCACAGGTCAACAAGAGAAGAGCACCAGGAAATGGCCTAGCGCAGAACTTTCTAAACTGGTGAATAAAGGGCGAATGACTTAATTTTGTCAAACTCAAGGACAATGTCACGAGTTGACCGTAACAAGAACAAGGACATAAACCCTCACCAAGTGTGTAAACCGATATGTAAAATCACCACTCCCCTATCGTGAGCTAAATTGACATGTCTTGGATATTAACGAAGATGTATCATACGCATACGCATGCGCTTATTTCATTCTAATAATATACAATAGAAGTTGGAATGGAGTTCGAGCCTGCAGCAGCCAGTCTTGCACTATTTATATGTTTCTATACACAGGAGAGTAATCTTTGTGGTAAACACACACAATGAGAAAACATTGTTTCTGGGAATCTAATTCTAAGACTGTGGGTTTACTCACATTCCTTTGTGGCAGCTACAACAATCCTTTCAGTTTGTTCTTTTGGTTAATCTTAGTTTTCTTTACATCTATAACATAAATAAACACCTCAGAGTTAAATAGATGTATTCTGTTGATGATACAACATTCTGTATAAAAGTGATCACAAGGAAAAGAATGTTGAGGATGAATGAAATCTATTTATATAAAACAACTGATAACGTTTGTCTGTCTGCCTCCCTCTTAAACATTGGTTAAACTTGAAATAAGAAGTACAACAGTTTCCAATCAATTAATATTTAGGTTATGCTCAGTGATTTTGAATTTATGTAAAGCTAAAGACTAGATATTCAACTGGAGACAGATGCGAAGACGTGGTGGTAAGAGGATGGGAGTGATAGGAGGAGGGGTGTGGGAGGAGATTGGTGTGGCGGAAGGGGAAGTTGACGTGAGAAACATGCAAAGACATGGTGTTACGAGGAGTGGAGTGTCAGGAAGAGGAATGGGAAAACGGGGCACAGAGGGGGGGGAAGATACTGTGTCAGGAAGAGGGGAGATGAGGTGAAAGAAGGGTGGGATGAGCATTTTTTTCAATTGCATCATTTATTCCTATTCATGACTTTCCCAGGGGAAAGCAATGTCACTCATTTCTTCTGATATCTTGCACATAGCTAGCGACAGAAGGGATGGATTCATGCATGTCCCAAGGGTGAAGTGAACGGAGATTATCTCTGTTGGAGTTTGAACTCGGCTCGCTAATTCCCTGTTCTGTGCTTCTAACCGCTTGGCCACTGGCATTTCCACTGATATTTATTTTTTAGAAATACAAATTTGTTTGCAGTGAAGCCTACAATTAGGGACCTTCCAGTTTATGTGGTGCAGCGTAATAAGATGTCCGTTTATTTCATTTTGGCCGGAAATAGCAGTGTTGACCCTAAATTGACTTGTGGCGATCTTTAGTAAACACGGAGCTCAGTGCCACCTATCCCATGTTAATCCTAGAGTAGATTCCAGCCCCCAGGGTCCGGCCGTTTGGCCGGCCATAAGACACATACAAGCTAACAATCGCCGGCTATATAGCAATAGATTTACAGACATTAGCACCAATGGTCAGTACTCGTGACCAGATAAAACCCAGGATTTCGAATGCCGATTTTCAAGGCAAGCAGGCCCTCTCAACACAGCGCGACACCAGCTTTCAGTAGTCATTCGGTTCCGCATACGGCTTTCTGTGGGACTATCTATTCTCAGTATTTACAACAAGCAATAAATGTTCTTAATACAGGAATTAAAAAATTACCAAAGCAAATAAATATAATTTCACGATAAGAACTAGGTCAATGTCACTAAAAATGGACAAAATAGGTCTGAAACATTGAATATGAAACAGGAACAATTCTAATTTAAGTGTTATAATTTAAGGCTGATTTAACTTGCAGTGAACTCAAGTAATCTTTAAAAAAATACCTTAAACTTAGAACACGTTTCATAGCAGTTACCGTATATTCTTGAACATAAGACAAGTTTTTTTTACTAAAAGAAAATGGCCCAAAATCAGCAGTTCGACTTATACTCAGGTCAGTCAGAATGGCCAATACTTTTGCCTATATGGATACAGTGTATACTGACACAACGCCCATTAGCGATAACATCAGTTGTTTTAACTCAATTCATTACCATTGTTTTGTATGAAATGCTATGTAGGTAGTATACGGTGCGTATTGTGTAATATCCTTTTAGAATCATTTTTAGGTGGGCGCATCTATTGCAACGATAGCTGCCACTGACTGACTGACTGACTGACAAATCGACATAGCTAACGCCTCACACCAATTCCACGAAGCATTCCCATCCATTCCTGAAGAAGTGCTCGTATCTGATGTCGCTTAATTCTTATCAAAATCTGTCTTTTGTTTTAAAGTCATGTCTTTTGTTTTAAAGTCATGTCTTTCTAAAGATTGTCAATGAATTGTGGTGGAAAGGTAGAACATGTGCTCCGGAAGAAGTGAATACATTTTGTGGAGGATCCGTGTACAATTACCTTCCCTACATCGTAGGAAATTCCCAAAAGATGCTAATTACACAAACATTTTAATTTTTCGATGGGTGTTGAAAGTGATTTCCTTTAACCTGGATGCCGGTTCGTTCAAGTTTCATTACATTGGGAAATGACATAGCTGACATAACACAAGGGAATGGATGCTCGAATGAGGCTTGCGCATGATGCAATCATTTCAACTGCTAATTACTGCTGTCTCCGAGTAGAATGTCGCCATGTGACTAATATTGTAGCATAACATCTAAGAGCACGTAAATGTTACCCTCTTATACATTGGGTTGCTTGTTTTATGCAAAACCCTGTATGTAATTATTTACTAATCTTAGCTTAGTATTTCATAATGCCACAAATGTAGGGCATACAGTGTGGATTAAACTCGCTACAATAGCATCACACGATAGCGAGCTCCTCTGATATTTACAAAACCTAGTTTGACACAGGTCAACAAGAGAAGAGCACCTGGAAATGGCCTAGCGCAGTACTTTTTAAACTGGTGAATAAAGGGCGATTGACTTAATTTTGTCAAACTCAAGGACAAAGTCACGAGTTGACCGTAACAAGAACAAGGACATAAATCCTCACCGAGCGTGTAAACCGATATATAAAATCCAAACTCCCCTACCGTGATTGGGCCATGTGATAGGGAGCCCGGCGTCTTACTGCCTAAGCTAAATTGACAAATCTTGGATATTAACGAAGATTTATCATACGCATACGCATATGGGCTTGTCTTTGAGTACAGTATTTTCACGGGACTAATATTTTAGCATAACATTTAAGTGCGCATAAATGTTACCCTCTTATACTTAGGGTTGCGTGTTTTATGCAACACGCTGTATGTAGTTGTTTACTCAGCTTAGCTTAGTACTTCATAATACCACAAATGTAGGGCACACAGTGTGGATCGAACTCGCTACAATAGCATCACACGATAGCGAGCTGCTCTGATATTTGCTGAAGCTATTTTGACACAGGTCAACAAGAGAAGAGCACCGAGAAATGGTCTAGCGCATTGCTTTTTAAACTGGTGAATAAAGGGCGAATGACTTAACTTTGTCAAACTCATGGACAAAGTCACGAGTTGCCTCTCTTTTCCTTCAGCGTGTAAACCGATATGTAAAATCCTCATTCCTCTACCGTGATTTGAACTCACGCCCATGTTATCAGTAGTAGCCGGGCGTCTTACTGCCTGAGCTAAATTGACAAGTCTTGGATATTAATGAAAATGTATCATACGCATGGGCCTATTTCATTCTAATAAATACATAGAGAGAAAAACATATTTTTATATTTTTTTATAATTTTGCAGTAATCATCTTCAGTCGGAATAGAAGTTGGAGTGGAGTTTGAGCCTGCAGCAGCCGGTCTTGCACTGTTTAAGTGGAGATCAGTTCGCGCACACCGAATTCAATCCTTAGGCTTGATAGCCTTTCTCAGTGAGTCGGCCGGAATTTGACCTTGATTCACCGATTATATTTCCCGTGCCGTACAGTCATGAATAACAAACACGTCTCTCAGACCATTGCTCGTGGTGTGCTAAGCTAAGCCTCGTACATATCTACATACCGACATGTTTTAGTGTTAAATCTTATTCTATTTAGTATTACATTGTTTTAATAAGTAATATTCTAATATAGAGGGCAATTCTAAAAGGATGTGACCGTCTTTGTAACAACTTGTATTTAAATTATTTTGAATTTAAAAATTATTTTTAAAAACACAAATTACAAAAAGATTCCGAAAAGATGCTAATTACACAAACATTTTAACTTCACAATGGAAGTTGAGAGTGATTTCTTTCAACCTGGATACAGATTGGTACACGTTACATTACATAAACTTTTCATTACATTCGGAAATGACATAGCTGACATAACACAAGAGAATGGATGCTCGAATGAAGCTTGCGCATGATGCAATCATTTCAACAGCTAATTACTGTTGTCTCGGATTACAGTGTTGCCATGGGACTAATATTGTAGCATAAAATGTATGAGCGCGCAAATGTTACCCTCTTATACTTAGGGTTGCGTGTTTTATGCAACACCCTGTATGTAGTTGTTTACTAAGCTTAGCTTAGTACTTCATAATGCCATAAATGTAGGACACACAGTGGGAATCGAACTCGCTACAACTGCATCACACGATAGCGAGCTGCTCTGATATTTACAAAACATAGTTTGGCACAGTTCAACAAGAGGAGAGCTCCGGGAAATGGTCTAGCGCATTGCTTTCTAAATTGGTAAATAAAGGGCGAATGACTTAATTTTGTCAAACTCAAGGACAAAGTCACGAGTTGACCTTCTTTTCTTACCGTAAGAAGAACAAGGACATAAATCCTCATCAAGCGTGTAAACCGATATGTAAAATCCGCATTCCCAACCGTGATTTGAACTCACGACCATGTGATCGCTAGTGTCTTACTGCCTGATCTAAATTGACAAGTCTTGGATATTAACGAAGATTGATCATACGCATGGGCTTATTTCATTCTAATAAATAAAGAAATACAGAGAATAACATTTTTATATTTTTTTCATAATTTTGCAGTAATCATCTTCAGTTGGAATAGTGGATTTTGAGTCTGCACCAGCCAGTCTTGCACTATTTATATGTTTCTATACTCAAGAGAGAAATGTGTGTGGTAAACACACACAATAAGAAAACATTGTTTCTGGGAATCTAATTCTAAGAATGTGGTTTACTCACTTTCCTTTGTGGCAGCTACAACAATTCTTTCAGTTTGTTCTTTTGGTTAATCTTAGTTTTCTTTACATTTTACTGATGTTCAAAAATATCATTAAACAAAACTGATCAAAAAAGAAATTGTTGAGGATGAATGAAATCTATTTATATAAAACAACTGATAACGTTTGTCTGTGTGCCCCCCCCCCTTAAACATTGGTTAAACTTGAAATGAGAAGTCAAACGGTTTCCAATCAATTAATATTTAGGGTATGCTCAGTGATCTTGAACTTATGTAAAGCTAAAGAATAGAAATTCAACTGGAGACAGATGTGAAGACGTTGTGGTAAGAGGATGGGAGCGACATGGGAAGAGGTATGGAAGGAGATTGGTGTGGGGGAGATTGGTGTGGGGAGACGGGGTGCAGTGAAGGAAGGGGAAAGTTGACGTGAGAAACATTCAAAGGCGTGGTGGTACGAGGAGGGAAGTGTCAGGAAGAGGAAGGGGAAAACGGGGCACAGAGAGGAGGAAGATACATTGTCAGGAAGAGGGGAGATGAGGTGAAAGTGTGGGAGGACTGGGTGTCTGCCCCTCCTCCTATCACCATGTCTCTGCATGTATCTCATGTTGATTCTCTGTTGCGCCTGTGACCTATCTCTCTCGCCATCCTCCTATTTTACATTTTATTTTAGAAAGATATTTTTTAAAATACTAATTTACATAATTACTGTATGTGAGATCTTTTTAATCAAGCATGTTTTCAATTTCAATTGCATCATTTATTCCTATTCATGCCTTTCCCAAGGGAAGGCAGTGTCACTCATTTCATCTGATATCTTGCACATAGCTAGGGACAGAAGGGGCGGATCCACGCCTTTCCTAAGGGCATTAGTTCGAAGTGAACGCAGATTATCTCAGTTGGAGTTTGAACTCGGCTCGCTAATTCCATGTCATGTGCTATTAACCGCTTGACCACTGGCATTTCCATTGATATTTATTTTTTAGAAATAAATAATTATTTGCATTGAAGCCTACAATTAGGGGGGCTTCCAGTTTATGGGGTGTAGCGTAAAAAGATGTCCGTTTTTTTCAGTTAGGCCGGAAATAGCAGTATTGACCCTAAATTGATTTGTAGCGATCTTTAGTAAACACGGAGCTCAGTGCCACCTATCCCATATTAATCCTAGAGTAATCTTCAACCCCCAGGGTCCGACCGTTTTGTCGGTCATAAGCCACATACAAGCAAACAATCGCCGGCTATATAGCAATAGATTTACAGACATTAGCACCAATGGTCAGTACTCATGACCAGATAAAACCCAGAATTGCGGATGCTGATTTTCAAGGCAAGCAGGCCCTCTCAACACCATTCGACTCCTCATAAGGCTTTCTGCGGGACTATCTATGCTCAGTCTTTACAACAAGCAAGGTTTTTTTACCAAAAGAAAATGGCCCCAAAATCAGCAGTTCGACTTATACTCAGGTCAGTCAGAATGGCCAATACTTTTGCCTATATGGATACAGTGTCTACAGACACAACGCCCATTAGCGATAACATCAGTTGTTTTAACTCAATTCATTAACATGGTTTTGTATGAAATGCTATGTAGGTAGTATACGGTGCGTATTGTGTAATATCCTTTTAGAATCATTTTTAGGTGGGCGCATCTATTGCAGCGATAGCTGTCACTGACTGACTGACTGATTGACAAATCGACATAGCAAACGCCTCACACCAATTCCACGAAGCATTCCCTCCCACTCCGTCGATGAAAGAAATGCTCGTATCTGATTTCGCTTAATTTTCTTTCAAAATCATGTCTTTTGTTTTAAAATCATGTATTTCTAAAGGTTGTCAATGAATTTCAATGGAATGTGGTGGAGAGATGGATACAGTGGATACATTTTGGGGAGGATCCGTGTACAATTACCTTCCCTACATCGTAGTTACATGTCTAAAGCATTAAGAACTGTTGTCGCTTAGGATGCTTTATTTTTATTATTTTTTTTCTGCTTTCTAGATAAACAATATAGCACATGACACTTTACGCTCACAACCGGTAAAGCTCCCCACCCCTCCACGTGTTCGTTGCATTTATCTAACTTCGATAGTCATTTCGAATAGATCCACGAATTCGTTAAAGCCAGCATTCGTTATATCGAGGTTCGTTATAACGAGGGTTTACTGTATTGTTAATTTCGGATGACTATGTTGTGTAATTTGATGACATATATGACCCCCCCCCCCAACCTTATTTCAGCGGGGAATATTGAAAAAAAAACGAATTTATCACCTAATATTTGTAGATCTTCCTCAGGTTCTGGTAATAAGGAACTGAACAATGTAGGTTACTTTTTATCTTTGAGACCAATGTTTCGGCAGAAATGGGGTGGGGGCTAATATGTCTTCAAATACGGTAACAAACCGTGATACGGGTATCTACACAAGACCCCTAGCATAGGAGATATCGTGTATGTTCGAACTGAGCATACTGAAAATTACCTTTCTTTTTCTCAAAACTTAGTACAGATTTCAAGTTTAGACAGCTACCAATGTACCTATTACTTGTATATTCAAACTAAGTATAATGTGCATGAAAGCAGTAATTATGTTCATCTTTACATCCTTACTATGAAGTAGGTAAACATTGTCATCAGTTCTCATCAACTTTTTCGTGGTAGAATATCTAACCTGTCATCATGGCTCTAGGATGAAGATAACCATCTTTGATCTTTGACCTGTGTTGATAGTTTAAAATTGCTACTGTAAACAACATTATATAGGCCGGGGGCCAGCAGGCCCTACCGTGCACCCCACCCCCATGATTCTACATTTAGGATACCAAATGTTCCTTAAGATGTCCATAAACTTTGGACAGCGTACTTGAAGTTTTCTCGCAAAATACTCAACACGTTTAGATCTGTAACATTTGAAGCCAGAAGGATACACATTGACAAGATACGCTGTCCGGAAGCTGATAACATTTTATTTCTAACGATATATATGTGTATACCTCAATCAAGGGTTAATTTCATAATCCATAGATCTTTGACTGTGTACTCGAACCTTTCTCGTAAAATGCTGAATAACTAGCTTCATGTTTTCGGCTGTAACATTCCATGCCCAACAGATACAAATTAACAATAACTGGACTTTGGACTGTGGACTACGAACATACCCCATTGGGAATATATATATATATATGTATACTTTCATTCTACGATCCATAGACTTTGGACTATGTACTAGCTTCAAGTTTTGGGCTGTAACCTTTTAACCCCAATAGATACGAATTGGGAACATACACCGTTGGAAAAATGATAGAATTCTCTGCGTGCGCTCGGCCTAATGTTTCTGTGGTATATTATCTAAAAATGAAACACTTTTGAGTAATTCAATCAATCAGGTTGGAACTTGTATTTCTTTCTTTGAATCATAATCCTCTTTCAAATTCATGGCATATTTTTACCTTCATGTTTTCAGATGTTGTGTAAAATAAATAATTCCAAACAATCTTTTATAATCAGAACAGAAAACCACTTAGGAAAGCATGGCATATAGGCAGGGCCTACCGTGCACCCCCACCCATAATTCTACATTTAGAGTATCAAGACGTTCCTTAGGATATCCTCATTCAGAAAAAATATGTTCCCAAGAAAGAAGTTGGGAAGAACTACCTCATTTGCATAAAACAAAATTGCCGCCATTACACACCAAAGAAACAGAAATGGTGTGGGGGGGGTACACGGTAGGCCCTGCTGGACCCCGGCCTAATAACTCTATTTATAAACTCATGAGTTTTTCAAGTGTTGTTGAACTTTGTTTGGTTTGTTAAGATTTCTCAATTTTTCGAAACAATTCTATATTTCAATTCCTAATAATGATTCTCACATCCAATACATTTGTTTCTCAAGTACTGTTCGCGTGTGGTTGGTTCATTAGGATATCTCAGTCAATGTAAACGATTTTCCCTTAGTTCATTCACTTTATAACTGTCGCATTTCTGCATGGTTTTCTTTCTATAAGCCCAGTGCAACTAACCAGAATCACCTTGAAACAGAATTGTTGAAAGGAATGGCACAAAGCAGCATTACTAAGGTAGAAAATGTTTTGTCTGATGACAAAGCAGAAAAAAGAGATTTTTTAAATTACAATGTAAACAATTTTTCAATAAACTTTCAATAATGCAATGTTTTTTCTAATGAAATAAAATTATGTGTAAGTAAAAATGCCAAATATTTAAATTATGATATTTAATTAAGTCATGATTATGTGAAGAACAGTGGTATATAAACTCTTCTTTCTTTTTTTTTACTGAACATGAAATATGTGATATGTTGTAGCTCGTTGAAACATAAACTGTATTAAAAACTGAAACTACCAGAATGTAAACAAACATGGCCATCGAGCGTAGTTAAGGATGGGTTCTAGGGCGTTATTTGCACTTCAGCCTTCTGTAACTCACTTGGTTAAGCAGGCCGGCGTTAACTGTGCTCCCTCCATAAGGGATGTGGGTTCAAATCCCACGTAGGACTTTTTCTTTATTTCCGATTGACGCTGTTTGCTCTGTGCCGAAGAGTACTCGGTCTGAGTAAAAGTTGCAATAAAAAGCATCTAATAGATTAAGATGAAAATAACTTAAAATTAAAAATAATGACAAACTGAATTATTATTTCATAATTGCTAATAATGCCTATTTCTACTATCTACATTAACAATACATCTTTTTCATTCACAGATATAAATTGCAGTGGAGAACAAATGGCCATACATAAATATTGTATGAAGAAACGGTAATCATTAATTCAATGGTGAATACAAGAATCAGGGAAAAAACATATTCTTATGAAATGTGTTGAAGTTTGTGAAATATGAGATACCTTTGTACATTGTAACGTTTTTTCTCTATTTTATATTCAATAAAAGATTTAAATGGAATGTTGTGTTGTTTTCTTAATTGAAGAAAAATTGAAAAGTTCAAATCGTTTGTCCAGTCTTTTCTGAATAAAATTTTTCTTATGAAATTGAAATCTGTTTTCATAATTTAGATCAAATGTAGAATCCTGACTCCAAAATAGAATTCAAGTCAAAAGCGAAAATTTTCAGAGTACACCGTCATCAAAATTTAATTTCATCAGAACAAGGATGAAATTTAACTATTTCTTCACAATATTATTTTATGTAGTTAAAGGGGTCTGAATTCTACTTTTCATCCTTGTTTTGATTAAATTAAATGTTAATTATGGTGTAATCTGAAAATTTGTGCTTTTGACTTGAATCAATTTGGAGTCCACATTATACATTTGATCCCATAATTCTTATGGAATGACAAAAATTTTTTAAATTTTGCATTTATGTTTCATATAAAATGGAAAAATATAAAATTTTAATTTAAAAATTATTGATGCGAAAAAGAAAACTCTAATAATAAAATCAACGTTACTTTTGGATGGAAATTGAACTTATGGGTGCGTCGAGTCTAGATGTTCCGGGGTCCGAACACATCAATGTCTACATTGGTGAAAGGCGGTTCTGTGCTTAGTCGATCTGGGGGTAGGTCATCCATCTTTTGTTCGGCTGTCCTACCCCGAAGCTTGCTTCATATCATGAAGCTGTGCAGATATTTTGCGATGCATCTCTTGACGCCATCAGCCCAGATACCACCTGAGCGTATAGCTCCCTCTGTGAAGATCCGACCTTTGGTGCTTGACTCTCTCATGGTAGAACTAGATGAGTAGGGCACCGATGTGGCTGTGACCAGAGACGATGAGTGGGGGTTCTCTTCTTCTGTGAGCTTTGAGTGATGAAGCCGGCATATGTTGTGTTTTGAGCACATCTAATGATAACCCTTTTCGCTTTTAACAGGTTGTCTGGTGTGTGGGCTTTCAATCATCGATGCCAGCTTTTACACGTTTACACGTCCTGCATTGTAGTCTTGAATCTGGTGGTCTCGGCGATGTGGATCAGCGTGGATATGCCTCTGATGAGAGGCTGCCATGTTGAGAACTTTTCGAATCGCTGAGGCTCATGTTTATATTAGTGTATGCCGTGAGGTGAGATCGAACCACTGTGTAGCACTCTGTGTCTATGAGGTTGTAGCATATGTTCACGGGAGCATCTTTTCTTGTGGGTAGCAGCAGGAACTTTGGTCCTCTTAGCCAGCTGATGCTTGAGGGCAGCGCTGTAGGTACAATTCTAGTTGCTACATCTGCTGGGTTCTTGTCAGAGGGTACGTAGTGCCACTGCTCGGGGCTTGAGAACTTCTTGATGCGTTCTGCTCTGTTACTGACATACACGTAGAACATGCGAGTAACATTGTGGATGTAAACAAGCACAACCTTGCTGTCAGTGTAAGGTGTGATGTCGTTAAGCTGGACATCCAGTTCTCCGGACACCAGTTCTGCAATCTCGACTGCTAAGACTGCAGCTCCAAGTTCCAGCCGTGGGACGAATCCTACGTGGTTCATGGCATCGTCTCCTAACACATTTATCTAGGCTACTGCAGCTATGGCTTTCACAGAGGCGTCTGAAAACATGTGCAGTGCAGGGCGTTAGAGACGTGTTTGTATAGTAACGAGGGGTCTCGGAGTGTTCTAGAACTTGCAGCGATCCACTCTGCTTCCTTTTCGACTGGGAGGGGTTCGTCCCAGTCGACGGTATTATGGGTGAGCTCCCGGAGCAGGGATTTTCCTTGTATGGTGATCGGTGCCACTGGACCTAGTGGATCAAACAAACTTTTCACAGTAGCGAGTACACCTAAGCGCGTGAAGGGCCTTTTGGTGTTGACAACCCGAAAGGTGAATGTATCATTGTTCAGGTTCCAGTTCAATCCCAGGCTCCGCTGTATTGGGGGAGAGTCAATGTCTAGGTCGAGGTCCTTCAAGACTTTCGCGTACTCAGAGGGGTGGAAATGCCTCCATGACTGCTGGACAATTGGATGCAATCTTGTGGAGGTGTAAGTTGGACATGGCCAGCATACCTCGTGCTGCCTTGAGTAGGTTGACGGTCCCAGTTGCGGGGGGAAGAGATTTGAGGCCGCCATCGACGTAGAATTCCCAATATATGAATTATTTGGCTGCATGTCCGGACTGTTCTTCTCCGTGCAGAGCAGCTCGTCTGAGGCCGTAGATTGCTACAGCTGGATAGGGTCTGTTGCCAAATTACGTGGGCTCACATCCAGTATTCAACAACCTCCATCAACGTCCATAGTGTCGTTGTTTTTTAACCATAAGAATCTAAGGAGGTCCCTATGATCTTCCCACTCGCGACGAAGCTATGGAACATCTGTTCAATGTCCGTAGTGACTGCAATCTGTTCGCGTTGGAAACGCATCAGCACTCCCAATAAACCGTTATTCAGGTCTGGTCCGGTCAGCAAGACATCGTTTAGAGATGTCCCAAGATGTTTGGCGCTGGAGTCAAACCTGACTCGAATTTGACCAGGTTTGACCAGGGTGATTCACTCTGAATGTGCATGATCTTGATCAAAGAGTTGCTTCATCTCGGCCTTTCCCTCGAGGATACGGCAGAAAGAGTTAAAGCAGCTCAGAGCTTGCTCATTATTGTCGGGAAAACGCGATCTTGGCGCATGGAATGGAAGTGGAGCTACCCAGCTGTTTCTTTTGTCGAGAAACATCTCGTTGTTCATTAGTTCAATGAACTGTTTGACTTTGATAGAAAGGGCGATCTTGTTGTCATCTTCCGTGTACCGGAATATAGTACTTCCCAAAGGGCCATCTGCAGGCTGTGGAGACCGTGAGACCTTTGACCTTTCGCCGCGAGATGGTTCGAGCAGGATGTGAAGTGGTAGTGGCGTTGACAGGCTTCACCGATGATGACCCAGCCAAAATCCAAGCGTTGAGTATATGGCGCGTTGTTAGGTCCGTTATGTTGGTCTCTCACCTTGTGGACATGTAGGGCGTCGCACCCAAATAGAAAAAGGATCTTGGCCTTCGATACAAGTGGAGGAATGTTTTTAGTAATGGAGTTGAGGTGAGAGTGATGCCTCGCTACTTCTTGAGTAGGAATCTCTTACGTGATCTTCGGGGATGTAGTTGTATTCTATGAGTGTCGGTAGATTTATATCGAGACTTCGATCCACAGGTTGTGCGATGAAGACAGTTGCTCTCCTTACAGACATCGCAGTGAGGCTGGCACACGCCCGGGGTGTGTAGAGGGCATCTGTGCCTTTAAGGCCGAAGAGGTCGAAGAACTCCGTTCGTGCAAGGGACCGATCGCTCTGGTCGTTTAGGATAGCGTAGAGTTTCACTACCCTGCCTGGTTGTCCTTTAGGGTGCACTTTGATGGTGCAGATTTTGGAACAAGACCGTGGAGCGTTGTTTTCTCCGCAAATCTCCGTACACATACTAGCGAGGAATCTGGCGATGTCGCTGGACTCTTTACGGTCGGTAGATAGGATATGAGTAGATTGATCGTTGGGGGTTGAGTGGAGTGGCTGGTTTGATCTTATAGCGTAGGTGCTGTGAAGGTTAGCGTCGAGATCTGGCCTCATTTGGCTGATTGGTTGGGATGCGTCGTCCGGTTCCGTTGAGGTTGCCATCGCGGAAGTCTGAAACGGCACTGTTGTGACGGGGGTTGCGTTGGTGAGGTTGGCGATACGCAGAGCCTAGGCTCGAAGGCTGTTCTCAAATGCCGATCGACGTACTTGCTGGTTCTTTCTTGTGGAGACTGAGGTGGAAGATCTGTGAGTTTTGGGGACCCTCTTCTGATTCTGACGCTGTACGTTCGAGGGCGAGGGCTTCTGTTTCTGCTGCTGCAATCTCCTTGCTTAGATTTAGTGTAGCGGTAGAGGCGCTAATCCGCACACTTTCTAATAACAGTTTGTTCTCCTCTTCGACAGAAGACTGTACTGTATGGCTCTCACTTTAGCGGCAGCTAGACTAGCACGAGTCCCGTTTGTTCTCGAAGTTGAAACGCTCGCTAAGGATCTGGTATCAAACGCTTCTTTTATCGTTCTCTGCAACATCATCGTTCTGATCGATGAACTCGAGAAACGAATTCAAGTTGCTCGAGTTGGAGGTGTTACCCACAGGCCTTTTAACAAACGTCTCTTCTGTTCTTCTGTGAGTGACGTAGCGTCCATCTTGAAGCTTCTATGGGAGGTCAGACTGGTATGGCAGGAACGATGTCAAGAAGTATTTGTCGTCTCCGGAAGGATGTCTACTGTGTAGAACCCGGATTAAGAAATGTCTGTTTACTATTCTGACACCTGAACGCAGGGTCGGATTGGGCCGCCGGGCGACTGGGCAAAATCCCGGTGGGCCGATCAGTCAGTGGGTCGGTGCCGCCTAGCGCATAGTCAGTAGGCTTGTTGTTCTCAAACTGTGTGTTGCGGCACAATAGTGTACTGCATACATTTTGAAAATACATTTTTCCAAATACGGAACATGTATTTCGAGCCTTGAACGTGTCCTGTGTCTGTCTTGTGTATTCCCCACTCCCATCACAGAGTTGTCAATCTAGTGGTTTTGTCACTAGATTTGATTTTGTTTAATCTCAATCTTTTTAGCGACAGATGAAAGGACAAAGTGGTTATGAGTACGTATATCATTGGCTGATATACAATTTCATTGACTACGGTGGTGTATTTTGTCTAATTCGTTTTATTTTTACAGTTGGTGTGCCGCATAAGTCAAATATATGTCATAGTGGGCCGTCATCAGGGCCATATTATCAATTTGGCAAAATAGGCACAGTGCCTAGGGCTTACGTTAAATTTGGGGCCGACTAAAAGTATATTTCAAATTATTTAAGACATTTAAATATTATAAAATTATAAAAATATATACAATTTGAAACATTAGTGAGACCAAAGTTTTATTAGTGCATAGGGCCCCCAAACGCCTTAAACCGGCCCTGAGCGTCATACAATAAAGTTTCAATAGTTATGTGCAACTGACAGGGCTGAATTTGACATTGATGGGCCTCGCGCATAATATTTCTTTGGGCCCTTTTATTTTTGTTTTCAGCTATCATTTTCAAAAACACTCAAAATAAAAGTGAACTATTCATAAAGTTTGATGTATAATTTAACGTTATCAAGCTATCAACTGTATAATCAAATTAATGATGTCCTTGCCTCCCGGCTTTGAAGGTGGGAACCAAAATAAGTTGTTGTAATGAAGTACGCAGGAACTTTTAAAAAAGAATACCTATTGTCAATAACAATGAGGGGGAAAGGTGTGCCTTGTATAAATAAGAGATGATCTACCGAAATGAGGTGATGAAATCAAGGATTTCTGATAAATAACAGATGCCCACACATTGGCTAGAAAAGGTTATTCACTATGCCTTCACATATGCCCCTCTACCGAAAAGGAGGGGGTAGGGATTGCTTGTACCTGGAATATCACCGTATATGGAATTGGCTGCAGAAATCCCCCAAATCAATAACAAATTCTAATAGAACCCATTTGAGATACAACGTTCATCTAAGGCAGGCAAACCAGGCGGGAAGAAATAATTTTTCTCTGAACCCACCTGTAGCCGGATGAAAAACAGTTTACTACGTTAGACCGGACGAAAACATATATTAACCCTGCAAAATAAGGAAAGAGAAGAAGAGAAAGAAAATCGAACGGAAACAGGTATGTTGAGTTTAATTTTTTTAATTTTATAAATCTCTTTCCGTTAATTATATTTTTGAGAAATAGTAAATCTAAACAATACGAACAGAAGTTCAATAAGGAGTGGTTATAAGACGAATGTTCCTAGGGTGGAAAATGATCATTTCCGGGGATAATTCCAAAGTACATTGTACATTTTGTAAGTCTGAAATTGAAACTAAGTACCAGCATCTGAAGAATCATGCACAATCTAAGAAACATATGCCAGTTATGGCAGTTAGCAATTTCCCATACCTCTTCTCAGCGTATTCCAAAAGACTCTGAGTTTCTCATTGCAGAAACGAACAAATGGTTTTCTATTTCTTCTATTCGGCAACAAAATTACACCCATTTATATCAAGGCCTTAATGATAATACAACTCCACTATAAATCACCATGAATTGGGAAACTAGATGGTTATCTATTCAACCACAAGAATGGTTTGTCATAATTTCGTATTGTCATACCAATGCAGATTAAATATTTTCTGGGTTTACTTCAAGTATCATGAAAAAGATTTGCAAAATGTTGATGTCGCAAAACCTCATGGACTACTGAAATGTAATAAATGTTTTATTGTTCTTGTGCCTCGCTGGTTTTTACGTAAATGTTATTACTTTAGAAATGACGAACTTTTTTTCAATTTGGTGAACGGCAATTGGAAAGAAAAGAGCATAGTAATCTAATAGGTTGGGGGCCTGCGCAAAGGGTTCCATTCGCCCGAGACAAAACTTGAAAATTTCACCCCCAGTTGTATTCTAACATTTCTTTTTTTTTCAGTTAAGAATACGCCCCTATAACCTTTGCACCCTAGACTACCGCCTACGTTCGCCTAATGGATGGGCCGGCCCTGAACATGTTTATGCACGGATTTAAATTATTTTGAGAAATTATCAGTATGTATTGAAATAATAACAGGAACCTCCACGAACCTTTGACGGAAAAACGATATGTGACGAAGATAGCACAAAACTTGTATCGGGACATAGTTTTTGCGAACATACACATCACAATACTCCAGTTGAATAACACCTCCTCGATTGGCATTTTGAATAAATTAATAATCCTTTAAATGTTTCAAGTCCTCAAACCCCCAAAACTTTAGGTGGTCGGTTTTAGGAGTAGGCTGGATTTAGCTCCCAGAACGGTTGTATTATTTATTGTAGTAATTTATAGTAGTATTTTATAATTTTATTGATGTTATATTTCCTAGCTATTTATAATAAACATTTAACATTTCAGTCTGATATTTGTTGTTGTTGATCTGTATGTTGTAATAATGTCGATAGTATGGAACTGACATAGAGGAATTATAACCTTCACCCCATTAAAAGAGTTGTAATATCGGCCTTTTTTAATGAGGAATCTATAGAATTGGAATCAGTACTGTCACTCAAATTACACTCAATGTTAAGATTCTAATCTATAAAATTATGGGTTTACAATCTATATATTGTCACGAAATGAGTTTATTCTAAGGTGGCCGATAAACGCTCCCCATCTTAATATTGGCTTTATGTTTTAATATGCATTTCATATATCCTCAAAATGCCTCTATTATTAGTAATAATTCAGAGTTTTCTCGGGGGCTTACAGCATCCCGAGCCCCAGTTGTAGAGACTCGCTACACTCGCCAGAATCATAGCCTACATCAGTGGTTCCAAACTTCTTCATTACCAAGAACAACTTTTATTTAAATGAATTTTTCCTCGGACCCCAGGCTTTTGAAAGATCTGAAAGACAAGCCAAAGAACCCAACGGTTTTTCCCGCACCACAAGCTCACGGACCTAGAATAATACTTTGTGGACGAATTGTTTAGCTCCCAAAACGGCACAGGCATATATCTAAAGATCGGCCCATTATTGTATGCTAGTGGTTCCTAACTTGGGGTCCACGCCGAACGAGTGGTTGAATCGTTCTGGTTCAAGGAGCTAAACAATTAGTGATGAAACGACAATAAATGAGTTTTAACTTGCGTATTTCTTTCCTTCAGATCAGGGTACAAACTCCGACGTAGTCACAACCTTGTAAAAAGACAAATTCTGTAATATTCTGTATCCAGTTCTGTCCGAGTTCGGTCAGAGCTTCCAGCGTCCCGGCCGGGTAACTGGCGAACCCTCAAATTGTAAATAGAGGATTGTCCAGGCCGTTCTGATTGGTCCAACGTTCTCACACCAGATCACATGGAAAACCTCTGTGATTTTGCTATGTTGCATTCCACGTGTCATCCTTTGTTGTTTATGCAACCAATTTCACCTGGCAGTATCACAAATAAACAAATGCATAAACATGCACCCAACTTTGACATTCCACCTCGCCTGATACGGTAAGGTGGAATGACGAAGCTGGGTGCATGTTTATGCATTTGTTTATATTAAGTGTTTACCAACACGATGAGTGCACATTTAGTACAAGGTGGTTTTGACAGCATCAGTTTTGCACCAAGATCGCAGATCGAAGTTTTCGAATTGTTCAAACTCAGTATATATATATATATATGTGTGTGTGTGTGTGTG
>VCCN01003539.1:984086-997659 GCA_006491835.1 Architeuthis dux | reverse complement strand
AGTTAAGACTAATTCTTATTTGAAACATGAGACTTTCCGGAATTAGAACAGACCATCATTACTATGTAGTGAGTTCGATCTTCACTTCAATTTGCGGCCTTGTGACAAACTCAGCTAAGTTTAATAAATACCTATATTGGTTGATCTTATGATCTGGAAGACTTCGGTAGACCTTTGCGAGTCTTTAATGACACATTTAAAGTAAGCAGAGGGCATAACGAAGTCTCTAAGTAACATGAGACAGGTTGATCTGACTTAAGTAGTAGAATCCCTGACTTCTTCTCTGATATTCATCATGGCCAATTTGACAGGATATCCGGCTATAAAACGAAGTGCAGGGAAGGGCTGTTTCATGCCTTCCGCCACATGTATTAACGCAAAGTGAAAAGATCCAGCAGCAGACAGAGAGTCGGTTCGCTGATTGCTGAGCTGATAAAGGTCACACCCCTACGATTAAAACGTATACAGTTTCATTCGCGTAAAGGTTTACGTATTATTGCACATACAGCCTTCCATACTCCAGTGTCGCCTCTATATATATATCGTTTCACCTGATCTGAATGCTTTTTAATGACAGGTAAACTCGCGTGTTAACCGGTTTTCACTGGGATCTTTACCTGCGGCGACGTTGAGGTTTGTGATATTCAATATATTTTATATATTGTTAAGCTCTCTCCATCTACAGGTGTTTAAAATGTTCCTAATTAATTTTAAAAACTCAAGTGATTTGAGCACTAGCAAGCACACACACATTCGCAAACTCACACATACTCATACGCACGCACACATGTGTTTTACAATCACACATACATAAATATACGTAACCAAATATTGTTATTAATTTTGATTTCCGTTTACCTTCATCTTAATCTTTTATTTATTTTTCTCATTAGATGAATATTATTTTAGTGAATATATTATGTAATGTTATTTTATTGAATATAGTATGCAATATTTTATTGAATATATTATGTAATATTATTTTATTGAATATATTATGTAATTTTATTGAATATAGTATGTAATATTATTTTATTGAATATACACTAAGCTTTGTATATAAACACGAAAGACAATCTAAGGCACCTACATTAGTTCAATAGTTAGCACGCGCCTCTTGTAGAACTAGTGTAGCGAGTTCGATCCCCACTGGAGGCGTCTTGTGCCAGACTAAGCTGACCGTTTTAAATAATCATATAGAAGACACCGTTAATTATTAACATTTCTTTCTATCGTTATCTATCTAATCATGTGTTATATAGTAAATCTTAACATATATATACATTTATATATATTGATGTACATATGAGATGATTGCAGGAGAACAATTATTGAATAAAGAAAAACGTATGTCATATATTTCTTCTACCTGGATGGGGGGGGGGACAGTCGGCAATTTGAAAGCTAGGGGTTCTTAACCTGTTTTGCTCCATTCTTACCCCCTCGAAAGCTCAAAAGAAATGATGTCCCCCTAACTAAATCAAAACAAATTTGGAGTTGAAAACGTATAATACAATGTTAAATTCAGAAATTTACAAAAGAATTTGAGTTTTAAATCAAAGAGAAAACATTTTAATCAACAAGAAATAATTTTATCAACGAGAAATATTTTTTAATCAAGTTCTAAAAAGGTTTATTAAATATGACATGCGATAATAATATCACTTTAAATTTACAATGTCATCTTAAAATATAACGAATTCAAATTTTCAACTTTGGTAATCTAGAATAGTCCTGTTTTCATGCTCTAATTTAGTTAGTTTTAGTCATAAGTCTCCTCGTTTTGTTACATCTAGTCGGTTTCTTCTTTTTGTAGAAAGGTACTTACAACACTAAAGCAACTACCAAATATAAAGATAGGAATGGTGACAGTAGCTCTCTTGACAAACTAGTTGAATTGGGGTATTTAGTTTCTGTCTCATCACAAAGCCACCTCCTGTTTCTTTTTACTGTGAATATAGTTTTAAGAGAGTAATCATTGTGTATTTCAGCAACTTCTTCTTGATACTTCATGTCCACTTCAAATAGATCCACTAGGGATGACTGCGTTAGCTAAGATGGAAAACTCATGGACCAGTTTTTTCAAATGATCCACAATGACAAGTGTAGCAGCATCTATTATTATTTATTTAGCCAATAAAAAAAGTAAATATTCTTGAAGAAATATGTTTTACATAATACTAGAAATGTAATAAATCCGAATATCTTTGTCTTTGAATTAAAAGGTGTCATATTTACTACTTAAGTTGATTATTTAATGAATTCAGTTTTTTCAAAAACATCAGCTAAGTAACCCACTTTTGTGCTTTGCCATCAACTGTTAACGGGAGTTTCATTTCAGGTTTGCCGTTTAAAAAGTCAAATAGTTCTATGAATTTTTTTCAAGCAGTCACCCTTTCACATCCATCTTTCATAAGTGTGAAGCAACAATCTTATATGGATTTCTACCCTCACAAATCTGTTTTAAAAGACGCTCATGTTTAGCATTAGCTTTGATAGTGTTAACACATTCTATTACCGACTTCGATATCTCATTTAAAGAAGGTGAAATATTTCTGGCAATATATTTTCTCTGTGAATAACACAGTATTGTCATCCTTCATTGATTTTAAACGGCCATGTTCTTGCCCATCATAGCAGGAGTTCTGTTTGTAGCATATGATCTAATATTTTCTATTGATATTGTATTTCCATCCCACCCTGGCGGTTATGGTGCTTTCTAATGATTCGAACAACATCATCTCAGAAAAATCTTTATGATCAATAAAAAATAATTAAGAAAGTACAAGAAAGAAAGAAATGAAAGAAAGAAAGACTACACGGTGTTTATAACTAATGTATACACTAACTTTTTAACTTCCCATGGTATTGCATTTCGGACATATTTTTCGGTTTATTTTTGATGGAATGATTATTTATTTTTTTCTCGGCCATTTTAACGGAGATTAACTTGAAAAATCAATTGGAAACAAATAGTTTTATTACAGAAAGAAATGTTGACAAATGCGGTCAACAATTGTATAAACAACGTCGTACGTTTTTAACAGTCTGTTCTTTTTCTTGTTTTTAAATAGAGTTTAATACGTGTGTGCTACTGACGTACGAAGCAGATATTCATTCGGAGAGAGAAGACGACCGTAACGAACCAAGATGAAGTGGTTCCGTGGGAAAATGAGTGTGGTTTTAATAACCGTGCAAGGGATCTTCATTCTTCTTTTTGGAGTTCTTGCCGAGTTTGGTTCCGTTAACACGTCGGCCGACCGAGCCCCGAACGACCCACCAAAATATTCCAGTAAGTATATATCTATCTATATAATTTACAGTGTGTCCTTTTTCTGTTTCCCTGTCCGTAACAATGGACTCTTCCATTTAACGGTAACAATTTTTCAGATTCAAATATCTCCAACCCGCCATTTGAAAGCCTCAAGATTCAACCTTCAGTTGAATACTGACGCATAACTATTGATATCAATTCTCTGATAGGGGGTAGTATTATCAGAGTTTCTCCAACGTTACGGCTATTACCATTAGCTATGATATACGATAAGCTGCAGTTAATCTATCTTCGATCTTTGGATTTTGTTTGATGCAGATATTGTAGGACGAATTTTAAATCTTCCATACAATTATTGGAAAGATTCAATAGGGCTTATATTTATTTTTTGGATGCTGAGTAGCTAGATGTTCTCGCCATCGACTTGGTTTCATTGCTTCGTCTTGTTGCACAGTAAACACATTGGAAGTTGTTTTGTTATGGATTCAGTAAAACCCACTTCTGGTAAATAGCCACGAGCAGTGTTGCCAATTTAGCGCGTTGCTTGTTTTGGCAGTGGAAAAAGCGCTAAATTAGCGCGTTTCCGCCTAAAACATTTTGGCAAAGGAAAACTGCGATTGCAAACCAGGGAGTGGAGCCCCCTTAAGGGGTTGGATGCCAACCCTGAGGTCCTTCATTCAGTCAAACTGATCCCAAACGTATCGAGCTCCACATTCCTTTGGACTACATCAGCGAGGCCGAGAGTGAGGGGATTCTGTTTACTGGGCAATAAAGTACAATGTTGCCAATTTAGCGCGTTTCGCGCTAGATTTAGCGCGTTTCTTGTTTTGGCAGTGCAAAAAGCGCTAAATTAGCGCGTTTTCGCCTAAAACATTTTGGCAGTTCCTTGTCATTTTCTGGCTATCTTTGACCATTTTTAGCGTCTTTTTGGTGGTTTCTGGCCATTTCTGGCTATTTAAAAACGTTTAGCGCTTTTTAGCGCTTTTTTAGCGCTTTTGGCAGTCAAACTAGCGCGAAAATATTTTTTTGAATTGGCAACACTGGCCACGAGCATAGGCGTACGATCCAGTGAGGCAGGCGGGGCAATTGCCCCCCCCCCCAATCCAGGCAAAACAGTGTTAAATTTCGGAAAAATCAAGCCCTCTGTTCCCTTACCCACACGCCTCATAGCAAGGAGCATATTTTTATTTCTTTGTCTTTTTTTAGATATGGTTTTAATATTCAGGGTAAATTGTTGCACACAAATACAAAAAACTCACAATAACACAGTCATGCGTGAACTGCTTCTCAGCTTACATAAGAGATTGTATCTCACCTATTCTAGTAATGAAGAGTGTGATCTTCTTGGTTCGCTGTCCGTAACACTAGCCTCTTCCACTGAGGGGTAACGATTTTGCTGATAATTAATACCTCCTGCCCAACATTTCAAACTATGCACTCTTCACGGTAAATGATTTCATTATTTCTTTCTAATACCGACCCATGTTAAGTTAATATACTTATATAATCAACAGTATGACTCTTTTGTTTTTCTGTCTGTAACACTGGACTCTTTCATTCAGGAACAAAAAGAAAATATTGCTGATAAAAATATCTCTTATCCATCAGTTCAAAATATGGACACTTCAGCTCAAACAAATTAACTTTTGTTTTTCTTAAAAAATCATTTCATAGGAATTCAAATATATCAAAGGGTAAACAAGTCTTATTCCTTTTGTATTACTGCCAGGGAAAGTATGAGTCACACATACGGGGGTTTTATAATTACAGATTGTTATTGTGAAATCCCGTAGTGAAAAATATCTTTGTTTGGGGTGGGTTGACACTGTCAGGCAGCAGGTGATTTAGTATTTTCTTCTTTTTGTTTTTGTTTTATTCATAACAAAAGTACACAACATCCTTTTGCTTTCTATCTATTCTCATTTCCACCAGGGGCACACCGTAACACCTCGCCTTCAGTGGCAGTGGTGATTTGGCCGGCCCCTAGGTCCCCCCCCCACACACTTTCATACGCTTTAATGTAGGGGTGTAGCTGATATATGATTGATTATCTCAGATTTTCGAGAAAAAAAAACTATGCCGTAAAAATATAATAATTTTGAACATGGCAGCTTTTAATGTAGTGTTTCGGCACAAGAAGCCGTGGACAAAAGGGGAGACGACCTCCCTTCCCATTTGATGATCGCCAGGGAAGGAGAACCCCCCCCCCGATGTCTGGAGATGTTCATCCTCTAATTATAAAACTGACCAGTCCCAGTATTTTATTCAATTTAGTAAAGTATTAAATTATATTTTAAAAATCATTCATATAAGTTGTGTATATCAACGTGGTGAAGTATAAACATGAAGATTTCTTGTCACATGCATTTCGAGTTTTGCCCCCCCCCTCCCTCACACTTTCTAAGAACTATTCACTGTTCACTGGTCAATACGTGATATGCAAGGCTTCTACTTTCACATTCCACACTCTCCTTGATACTTACTAAACCTCTCCCACCGAAAGCTCCTTTTTGTTGACACTTGACTTGTTATGCCAAGTCAAGTGTCGACACAAATCTACTTGTGCCTTCTTCCATTCAATTCATAACGGCCGCACTGTGTTTTATGACAAATGCAGCCTACATTTCAATAGCAATAAAATAAAGAATTAAGAATGTATAGGCTGAAGAATGAATCGGCCGAAACGTCGTGTTTGCAACACAAATAACAAGGAGTTCAATCGTCCGAAGAACCATTTGAATAAAAAAGGTGGTGGTGGTGATGGTGGTGTTGTTGTTGTTGTTGTTGTTTCCTCCTCCTCCTCCTCCTCCTTGATATGCGGTTTCATACAATCATATACCAAGTCTTTCACCTAAGGCAAATGAAGGTTTACTTAGGAAGTTCTTTTTGTTCATAAGGTCACATAAGTTGGGTATAAGGCTTGGGGGGATTTTGAATTGAGAGAGTTTTTCTGAGTATGTGAGCAGTGTTATTGTTGTTGTTGTTATTATTATTTCCTTGATATGCGGTTTCATACAATCATATACCAAGTCTTTCACCTGAGACCTAAGGCAAATGAAGGTTTTCTTAGGAAGTTCTTTTTGTTCATAAGGTCACATAAGTTGGGTATAAGGCTTGGGGGGGGATTTTGAATTGAGAGTGTTTTTCTGAGTATGTGATTCTTATTCTTATTCTTATTCTTATTCACAGTCCGGCCCCTTTGGGCACTTCCCTAGTTTGATAAATGATTAAATGTGACAAGAATCTTTAATCTTTCGGTGTTGATGAATTAATGTCCTTAATAAACAAATCCTAATCGCTTGGTTTGCCTGACTGTGCATTTAATTACTGACTGAAGGACATGGTACCGTTACACCCAAAGTTCGAATACACATACGGGGTCTTCTTACTACCACCAGTATTCTTATTACTAGCTGAAAACCCGCCCGTAGGGCCTGGTGTTTCAGTTAGTTTCTGCGGAAGGCCAAAGAGATCAGGGATTTGAACTATGTATTTAGTGAATCATACTTTATTAGAGGATCATCACCATAATGCACTCTTGGATCACATTCAATCTTTGGAGCGTGATGAGACCAGAAGACGGTAGTCAATGGCCATGGCTAAAATTGGCTAGATACAGCGTCAAATAATGCATATTAGCGATATCACCAGTTGTTTTAACTCAATGTATTACCATGGTTTTGTATGAAATGCTGTGTAGGTATTATACGGTGCGTATTGTGTAATATCCTTTAAAATCATTTTCTCAGGCAGATTCATCATCACTGATGAGAATTTCACTTTTACAACCTGAAAACAATGATCGATATATTGATGAAAGAAATCCATGTTTTGGTGACAGCTGGCCAAGTGATATAAACGGTGTATTTATAAGAACGGGATATCTCGCATGACGACGTTATGGCAAAATAACTGACATGGTTTATTGTATTATATTACTTGTCGCCATTTTTACGGAAGTACGGCTTACATGGCCCCATGCTAAAAATGAAAAGAAATAAGAGAATTCATAGTAAATAAAATCGGATCAAAGGGACGATAATTCATATAAACCGTACGCCTGTCTGTACTTCCGTATAAATGGCGAAAAGTAGGTTCCCAGTTTAGCATTATAATTATATTACAAATAGAACCCCCTTCGTAAAAGTTTAAACTCTTTTTTACCTAATAACTATCAAATTTTCGGTTGGTTCGTAGGTCTAATGGATTGAAAGCAACTAAAATTGAAAGAAAACATAATTCTTCTAGGAAATTACCTAAAATTATAAATGGAATAATGATATATCTGATATAAGGGTGCTAATTAAGGGAGCTAATTAAGGGTGCTAATTAAAAACCCTGAAGCACAAGATATGTAAGTAAAATCACATTGTATATAATTTGTAAATTGAGCTGGTCGGACCAGCACACACACCCACCGGTCGGAAACGCACACAGATCCACCGGTCGTAACCGCACACACACACCCACCGGTCGGACCAGCACACACACCCACCGGTCGGAACCGCACACAAACACACCGATCGGATCCGCACACAGACACACACACACAAAAAAATCAAATCTAACAACACAGGGGTATCTTGTATGAATTTGGTGAAAGATTACTTGTGCCCCTTAGATTTGAAAATGACAAAACTTACCTGTCCCTGAATTGATGCGTATAGGTCATCAGAGGTCAGCGCAACCTACCATATGTTCATCCTGGCGTCAGGTTACCCGTGAAACCAAATGTGCAGCCTGTAGGGTGCAGCCATTTGGGAGTCAATAAATACCTATAGCAACCTAGTTAACATATATTTTATTTTGGACTAATTTCAAGCCAAATCTGCTAAAAAATGTCCTGCTACTCTATACAATAGGTTTCTGGTCAGCCTGTGACGAGAGAGCATTCACTTTTAGTGAGGATATCCTTACTGGATGTACACAATAATGTGGCTTTTAATGCCTTATACTTTAATGCCTTATACATGTAGTGAGGATGTCCTTACTGAATGTACACAATAATAATAATGTTTGATTTCTGTGACAATTTCTCACTTGAATAAACTTTACACCTTTTTCTTTATACTCTATCGTATTCTTAACGTAATTGCAATTGCAAAATTACTGAAATATTTCCGTCATTTTCTTTGACGGCAACTGTAAATTAGTGAAATAATAAGAAGGAAATTATTTTACTTTCGGATATCCATATTATACAAGGGATGACTCATTATAATCAATGACGGTGGTTCATGTGAATTTGTGTAATCTGTTTTGACTCACTTTTCGGAGATTTCTGGGCTTTACTTTACACTTTGACCTGATACGATAGATACACATGTTGAACAATTCTCATAGTCCGTTCGAAGAAGGTTTTTGTTTCGGATGGATGGAAATGCGATCAAGCGGTCACAATGAACAGCAACAGTTTAGGAGGTCGCAGCTAAGCCCTCCCTAGTCCCTTACCCGAACAACCGACATCCGAATAATCCCTCCCTCCCCCTACCTCTGGAAAAGTGGCAGCGGACGCCCATGAACCAAAATTACATATGATTACTCTTGGCTAATTATAGAGAAGAAGTCCACCATCTGTCTCGATGGACAATGGGACGACTCTGAATTGACCTCTACAGAGCACAAGCCTGGGCGAAGTGTATGAAGATCCTTGGACAATGTTGCCAACACAAAAAATATTAGTCTGACTGCCGAAAAGTGCTAAAAAAAAGCGCTAAATAAGCGCTAATTTTTTTTTAAATAGCCAGCAATGGGCAAAAATCACCAAAAAGACGCTAAAAATAGTCAGAAACAGCTAGCAAATGGCTTAAAACGGCCAAAATGTTTTGGGCGAAAACACGATAATTTAGCGCTTTTTGCACTGCCAAAACAAGAAACGCGCTAAAATCTAGCGCGAAACGCGCTAAATTGGCAACACTGTCCTAGGATGCCCAGTAAACAGAATCCCCCCTCTCGGCCTCGCTGATGCAGTCCAGAGGAATGTGGAGCTCGATACGTTTGGCATAAGCTTGTCTGAATGAAGGGCCTCAGGGTTGGCACCCACTCCCTGGTTTGCAATCACAGTTCTCTTTTGCCCAGACTAGGCTAGAGAGCCCGGTCTCTATTTTGCGCATAGCTGGGGGAGGGAAGAAGAGATGGATTCATGCTTTTCCCAAGGACAGTATTGCGAAGTGAATGTAAACAGCCTGTGTCATTAAATAGTGCCGTTAGAACGAGTGCCGTTACAACGAGAGTTACTGTATTTCATAGATTGTGTTTCTTTAATGATAAATTCGCGCGGAAAGTTCCTTCTAGAAGCTACTGTTGCTACCATATTTCATTTTGGTACTAGCTAATGTTTTACTTTATTTACCTCCCCACGACGGTAAATTTGACACAAGGTCTTTTTTAGGGTGGGGTCCTGCACGCGAACGTGCAGGCGGGTACTAGCTAATGTTAATTAAAAGTACAACCTGATATCTGACTATCTGATCATAGTGTCCCTGAGGTGCTTGAAATATAAATATATTGGTCTAGAATGATAACATTGTTCGCTAAATTATATGTTAAGTTTTACCAAAAGAATAAATTCCATTGGTTCATTTTCTGTTTTACAAATATTTGAATAAACATAATAATTATACATTTGGAAGCCTAAATGTTCAGAAAATTCCTTAAAATGACTATATTTCTGATACTACTCTCCTTATGGAAAGCCAACTTCTTTATACTTTTCTGGCCTGTGAAATAGGTACCAAACTTTTACAAGGTACTTTTACAAAAATGTTTGAGACTAAAATGTACTTGGTATAACAACAAGTGATCCGACTAAACCAATTTAAACAAATAGATAGGTTTTCCTTGTCTTACCTGCGTTTTTTAGTAAGATATAAATAAAAATATCATTTACAACACAAACAAATATGTCACTTTTTATTAAGTTTGTTTAGCTTTTATCTGCATCCGGTCTTTTTTCCTCCCAGACATTTGTGTCCCAGTATATGTATATTTTTTCATTCAGTTTTTACTGACAATGGCGTTAGCAGCTGTATGCGCTCTCTGAGTGCTTTCTTTATTAGAAACTGTCGCCAAAACTGTCAACATAGGTTTCTTCAGTTTTTAAGTTGGTCTGGCTAGCTGGCTGGCTATGTATCTATCACGCGAACAGGCCGCACCAATGGAGCTAGAGGGCTGAAAGTTTAAACATTTACTCCTTATTATGTCTAAAAAAACGCTTTTTTGTTTGTTTTTTAAACCATCCCCAAGGTTTTTAAATGGCGGGGGTACAATTTGCAATGTAAGTTTTTGCTAAATTGATCATTTACGCTTGTTTTTTTGTTGAAAACTCAGACTTTTTCTATTGATCACTGCCCAACAAACTACGAGAGACGTAACTTATTCATTGATCATCCGTTTTTCCGAGTTTTTAACTGATCACTCCTAACACAGACGTTGGTTGGTCCAGTGACGGTTTCTATTCAGTGACTAACCAGACCTGTATAGTTCTCGTTTTGATTTCCGTGCCTATATTTCCTTTCAGTGATGCAAGATGTCCACGTGATGATATTTATTGGTTTCGGCTATTTAATGACCTTCCTGAAAAGATACAGTTTCTCCAGCGTCAGTTTTAACCTTTTGGCTTCGGCACTTGGAATCCAGTGGGCCATGATCATCCGGGGACTTCTCCTCCATCTTGACTCCGTAAAGGGAAAATTCCCCATCGGCTACGAATCGTAAGTATTTTGGTTCTTGATATTATAAATCCGCTCAACAGATACAAATTCATAAGATACACTGTTAGAAAGCTGATGAAATGCTCTTTCCAATGATATATCATTTCAATTTATTTACATTTGTTCCAGGTTGACCGTATCTTGCTCAACACTCTATATCGGTGTGAGCACTAATGCAGACTCCAAACTATTATTATTGTAATTTCTTTTAGGAATTTTCAAAAACTAACTCGCTAAAAACATGCCCATTAGTACACATAGAAAATGTCACATGTTGTGTTGTTCCTGAGTTACGCTGTTACATTCAGAATCAATGGCATACAATTTAACATAAAAATGCAATTTTGGATCTGATTTTTTTCTGCACTTTGTGTGCTCTCCTGTAATAACAACAACGAGTGGTGAATGTCATCTGGCAGATTTAGAATCAGCACCCTGTGTTACGTCATGGGGTTTAATGATACCCCATATACGCAAACGACTTGTGTGTTGCACTGGTGTGTATAGTTGGAACTAGTCGGATATCGTTTGATGTTCATTCTTCGTTCGTGGCTTTTGCTGAAAGGAACTGATATGAAAGTCAACTGGTTCATTGAGAAAAAAGGAATTCCGATTTAAAATATTATTCGACTTTACCCGTAGCGACACTCTGGGAATCTGCACTGTAAGAAACGTGTTACTACAAAATCTACTGCGACACCTTGAGTTATCTTATGTTTATAGTGATAAAATAAGTAATATTTGCATGACAAATTCTACACTCGAATGCCTTTACTTGCACAGTTTATCCGGAATCAGAACTGCATTATCGGATCTTTGACCATTTCTATTCCCTTCTTTGCTGTTTTCCTCATAAAATACAGTCAAGATGTGTTTGTATCTGAATAGGAACCATTTTTCTGAATTCCTCGGGACACAATTGTTGGTGTCCGGGTTCGGGGTCCGCACTAGGTGTCATACAGGGTTAAAATGAACACCGAAGGACATTGTTACAATCTGTTAACAGGCAGAATCATAAAATAGACACTTCAAGGATTAAGAAAAAACAGATTGTACGACAAACTGTTGATATCTAATTTATATATGAAAACTTGTAACCTGATTTCTCAACATTCTTTCGCCTTTCTGCTGTTTTTGTCCTGAACAAGAGACGAGATATGTTCGAATCTTAATAATAACCATTTTTCCGAATTTCTCGTGTCAGAATTGTATGGGAAAATGTGTTCATTTGTCTCTGTTATTTATTTCACAAATTATACGATGTTCTATCTTTCCAGTGTCCGGGTTCAGAACCGCACTAGGTGTCCTATATGATTAAAAATGAACCCATAGGACATTATTTCAGCTTGGAAATAGGCAGAATCATAAAATAGACACTTCAAGGATTTTTAAAAGATAGGTGTAAAGAAATATCCGGGGGGTTCCCGTGAACCTATCTTTTTGTCTAGACTAATTTGGGACATTATTTCAGCTTGGGAATAGGCAGAATCATAAAATAGACACTTCAAGGATTAATTAAAAAAAAAACAGCTATCAAAGAGAATCCGGGGGGTTCACGTGAACCTATTTTTTCGTCTTTATTTGTGCTTCTATCATTTCATTCTACAGGTTAAAATCCTGAAGTCTGACCTTCTTTTAATCTGACCAACATTTGATTAAAACGTTTCATTCACATTGAGTATTTGTTTGTGTTGCCATCAATCCATTTAACAGATACAAATCGTGTAGACAGACCTGATGAAAATGTTTTATTCATATGGTCATGTGGTTATGTCTCTATCAATCCACACTGCTTTAAAACTATCTAGGTTTATAATAAATGGAACAGAAGCGCTTTGTTTGGCAAGTAATCTAGCTTTGTTCCACCGTTGACCTATGACATCTGATAACGCGATCTGGTTGAGGAACGGAGGTAGGTCAGATGATAGTATCTGTCTCTGTATTCTATTTTGGATAGGTGTAAAGTAGCGTGACACACGCACGCACGTGTGATTACCAGAGTATTAACGCTTCGATTAATCCGAACAAAACCTGTCTAAGCTATCGGTTATCGATAACGAGGTCAGTTTGGCTGAGATAATTAAGTATTTTCCCCTGGTGCCAAAGGTCAGTTTTCAAACCCAGGTAAAATACAGATATCGAATGCCGATTTTCTAGACAGGTTTATCAAGACAGGCAGGCCCTCCACTATTGTATGATTGGCACAACCCAATTTTCCTATCTGTAATTCCCCCAACCTGATCTTGTGTCATACTAAGCTAAAGTTTTTAATTATCAAGACAGACAGGCCCTCCCCAATTGTATGATTGGCACAACCCAATCTTCCTATCTGTATTTCCTCCCAACTTGTGTCATAGTTAGCTAAACTTAGTAAACATCATAATATATACGTAGCTCATATAGTTCCATGTTTCCGGATGGTGCTAGAGATTGGTGTTAAAGCCCAGGTGAAAGCCAGGGTTTCGAAAGCTGATTTTCAAGGCATGCAGACCCTTCCCGCAATCAGAAACCGCCAAACAAAACTGTCACCAAAATTACCAACAAAGTTTGTTTTTTTGAAAATTCGGACTTTTTTTAGTGATCACCG